>JBBPBX010080836.1:0-16081 GCA_038048925.1 Garcialebias charrua | reverse complement strand
CAGCACGCAGTGCGGGAAGGGGAGCATCAGACAGACAGACCTATTTCCTTACAGAACACATAATTGTTATTTGCCATGAGCTAAGATTCAACCAAAATGCATTATACTTTTGCGTTTGCCAGGGGATTGGGGTAACAGTGGTGGCTCAATTGGATTTGAATGCATAAAGCTGACGTCTACATGGTTCATTTTGACTCTGAGAGCGACAGCTGCCAGTAAGTGAGGGCAAGACCTCTCACTCATGAATGGACACAACACAAAGACAGTTGAAGGAAAAAGCAAAGAACTGTCATTCAAACACCAGAATGTCCATGAACTTCCTCAGACATAGTTCAAGGCAACGACCTGAACAAAAGAACAGTCCAGGACACAAACAGATGTCAAAGTCAGCAAACACAACGTGAAATCAAGTGAAGTCAGGACTTGGGGCATCCTGCAGAGAAAGCCACCAGAAAGAAGTGGCGGGGCACTGAGGCTGACCTAAGCTGGACAATGGACAAGCTCACACGACCAGAGCATGAGCATGTGAAACAGCTGTCAGGAGTCACTCATTCCAGCAACCCGTGAAGGCGTCGGCCTCCCATTTGAATTGGTGGGGTCACACTGGGGCCTCAGTCTCAGGGTCCAAACGTAAAGTGCATTATTTAAGGATGACACATAGAACAGGCCGCAGCAGGTCACATAATTATTAGGTTAATACTGATTTGGAGCTCTGTCTGCCTGACCCTCCCGGTTCCAGAGGGCTTTTAAACAAAATAACAAGGCTCTCATCCTGAGGGCCATAGCAAACTGAGTTTGTGAATATTTTCACAGGTAAAATTGGTGTCACCACATTTATTCATATTGGATGTTAAAGGTTAGATAAATAACGGCAGTTCTCCTTGAGGGAACGTGTTTCTGGGAGTCTGGTGTGCACAACAGATTCGTTAAAATTTAGGATTATAGCTATGCCGCAGGAATTGGATCATTAATCAGTGCAGATAAGATCAATAAAGTAAGAACAGGCTTTCAGAGACAAGGAGAGCACAAGCTGATGACAAGGAGAGAACAAATTTGCAGGATAAAATAAACGAAAATTAAGAAAAACACAGAAGGAGCACGTGGTGGTCAGGGAGGACAGTGGTTTCCATGGACAAAAAAGCGGAGCAGTGATAGTGCTGGTTTGGTAATGGGTTTCTGACAGAGCAGTGTTTTGACACGAGAGTAGGTTTGAAGCGGCAAGAGGAACACAGTCAGCGCAGAGGGCGGAGGCAGGGCTCTGTGTGAACTTTGGGTGCAGCACTAACTAAGCTCGTTCAGTGGACAAGAGAGGGTTTTTGGACAGCAAAGGGAGACACAGGAAGCAGACGTGCGATATGGTATCACGGCTTTGACAAAACCAACACATAGACAATAAATAAACATCAAGAACGTAACTGTCCAGCTGATTTGGAAGCAAAAAGAGCATCGGGATACATCAATTGGAGTCAGAGGGGGATGGTCACACCAGAAGAAGAGAGGGCCATGAGAGGGGATGAGACCTCTGGAGCCTGCCGTCAACAGGGGAGGCTCCTGAAGAAAAAACAGTGGCTGGACCATGGAGCTAAGGAGAGAAGAAGATTTTGAGGAGCAGCGACTCGCGCATGTGGAGCACACCAGCTGAAGGGGATTTCAGCTGGTGACACACACACATTTAAATTCTCTGATCAGAACATTACGCCGTGCATTCATTGTGCGAGCCTCAACAGACGAGGAGGTCGCGCGAACAAGGAAATTTTCGGCCGTGATGACACCGGGTCATGAGATAATAATTGGTTGTACAGACAGGCTCGAACCGGTAAAAGGGGTTCAAAAATTTATGGTTGGTGTACCGCGCTCACCGGCTGACTAGGGGCATAAAAAGAAAAAAATCAGAAGGGAAGACAACAAACCGGTCCTAAAACTTTTAATAAATTATTACATTACATGTCATGGTTTTCTTGTAAAAATTAGATCAGATAATGGTACACATTTTAGCAATGCAAATCTAGGGAATGTTAGATATACTTAGGCCTCAACATGTTAGTATACTTTTGAAAAATTGGCTGTAATCTGTGCACAGACTAAAATTAATTGATTTGGGGCTTTACAAAATGGCCGTTAGGGCTGAGGTCATCTGTAGATAGGGGGTAAGGGTTGTTGTAATGTCGCATATAATGTATTTTGAGAGACTAATAGTTGTTTGTCCAGCTTCCATCTACAGACCTTTGAATCCGTTACACCTGAGAGTGCTAAGCCTGGACGTGGCCGGAGGGTCCACTGACACCTGGGGTGTTTCTCAGGGCCTCTAGAAGAGAGTGGCCTGAGCGAAAGGGGGAGTGCGCACAGCTGAGCAGTAGAGGCGCACATCACTAGCTCCTCGCCAGAGAGGGAGAGCCACAGCCTGAGAGGGGTCCGGAAAAGGGGGTCTCAAAGGTCATCACATCAAGGGAGGCAGCTCGGTCGGGGCTGCACAGCTGAGAGGGTTGGTTTTGCACCTGGAGGGAGTGGTCCACAAGAGCGGTGGGCTGCCCGGCATCTTCATCCTTGAGATCGGGTTCGAGGAAGGTGTGGGTCTCATCTTTGCATCGTTTCTCATCTTTCCATCGTCTCACTTCCTCTGCCGTGGAAGTCATCTGTTCGTGAGGTGTTCTGGTTCGAGTGGTGGAGCTTCCTGAAAACACCTGTCTTCCTGGAGAGCATCTTTGTGCTTGCTTTTGCAAGGACACCAGAACGATAGGGAAACAGTTCCCCCTGGTGCCAGGCCTGTCTGCCTTGTTGCTTTGAGAGAAGAGCGCATGCTGCATGATTGCAGCTTAACAAGGCAAGCCACACCAACAGGAGCATAAAAGAGGGGGTCGACCATTCACTTTTGGGTTAGGGGCAGTGTTTGCCGCCAGGGGAACGGGGTATTGAACACAACCCACCTGGCATTAATCATCAGCAAATCTGCAGCCCAAGGAAAAGGGTGGTGACCTCTGAAGAATACATCTTTCAACAAACATCGGAACAGAACAGAAAACCAAGGGTTAAATCGACTCAGAAAGGCTGACAGAGTGTTTTGAACTTTACAGGTGTTTCTATTTTGCATTATTGAATCATCAATATTTCAAACTTTAAATTTTAAATCACACAGTTTAAAGGTCACACATTTAGGATTAGATATTTGATTTCACCTTTAATAGAACATTAATGACTATTTCTTATCTTAGAGTTGGTTTAGGTCAACAATTTGCTGCTACACTTTAACTTTTAACTTTTATCAATTAGACTTACTTATATCTAAAATTAGAATTCAACAGAACAACACATAATTTCCAGGTCTAACTTTCAAGGGTTTGGAGTTAAATTTTTCAATTTCAGCGTTAAATCATAAAATATTAGAGGTTTTTGACCACTTTCTTATTTCTGGTTCAAAATTCAATGGGTGAGTGATTTATTCATTTTGAGGATGTATTTTTTACAGGTGCGGTTCCAGTGATTTCCTATGTAAATAAAAAAGAAAGCGGGAAAAAGAAGATTTTGTAAACTGTGCATGCGTTTGATGGTTGGGTTTCATTGCTGCTTTTCATGTGTATTTACCTTTTCAGGTTCTGCAGGTTTAAATGAGAAGGGGGTAATTTGTGTTTCTGTTGTGTTTCATCACATTTCAGGGTTCAAAGTTTGACACTGTAGAGGATTTCAAACTAGATCGAGCATGGCTGAGGGGCAGAAGAGGCTAATGGTGGCTGCAGGTGTGGGGTCATTGATTATCGTTTCCACCATTCTGTTGTTGGAGTATTTCTGTGTGATACCAGGTCATCCAAGCTGTCATCCCGTACCTCGTCAGAGGGGCAAGAGAGATGTCCTCACGCAGGGGGCATGGACGCAGGTACAGGAGGAGGGCCATCTATCGATGAATTTTTCTGAAGTCTTTCAGAGGAACTCTTGGTACAGGTATGCGCAGTTCTTGGCCAGAAGCCGCCACAGGTCTGAGTCTTACATCTGCTCCCTGCTTCCTGTTGAGGAATCACAGCTGCCATTGACGATCGAACCTCTTGACCGGATGTTGTCATTTTGTGTTCTGCAGATGAGCTCCAGAGGATTTTACATGGAGCACCTGCAATGTCAGCCTAAGTGGTGCAAATTGAGTACATTATCACACCCGATGGTGTTAGCTCAATTTGTAGAATGGCCATCCAGTGGACAGTTTCCTGTCTGTGTGCACCGCGTCCATCATCAGGACTCATATCAGGTGGTAGTCGGGTCACTCCCTGAGAAGAGGTGCCGAGCGGTGTACCATCCGGGCAGGGAGTTCAGGAGTGTGCCTGGCAGCAATGGTACGTATCCGGTTGAGGCCTTGGCCTGGCTGTGTGGTCATCAGGTATTACTGACCTTGCCAGCGAACTGGACTGGGTGCTGTGCACCAGTTGCGGTTACAGAGGGGTCGTACCTGGTGTCTTTGAGTAACGGTTCTCACTATGTGGGACGGTCAAAGACTTCTGACGTCAGTCAGCTCGAGTCTTCTTGGGGTTCAGAGGTCCCAGTGGAATGGAAGCGTAGCTTCTTCCCGGGATCGAAGGTCGGGGACCACCTGTTGCACATGGAATCTTTAGATTACCAATTTGGGATGTTCATTTATGAGTCGGTGCAGACGTTAGGGACCACCTCTGCAGAGCGGTGGGCCATGTATGTTGTGTCTTTACATCATAGATTGCTGCTGGATTTGTTTAAGGCATCTGTTAATGGAGTGTGTGAGATGATTGATAATAACACCTGCTGTACCTTTATACCTGATGCGTCTGTTGCAGATCCGCAGGTCAGGGTGACAGCGGCCCTGCGCCATCTGAGAGAGCTTCAGGAGCATCAGACGGAGGAGGCGCACACAGGGCTGTGGCATGCACTGTCTTGGTTCACGAGAGGGTCATGGCCTCAGGTGTTGGTCAAGCTCTTGGCCTTGCCACTAGCGATTCTGGTTCTGTTCTGCCTATTTATGGGGTGTGTTACACCTTGTGCACGGGCAAAGATCTCGAAGATGATTGCTTCCAGGGAGGTGGAGGATTATGGGACGGCGTTTCCCCTGGTGCAGGCGGGGTGCAGGCCATCGCCTGCCGCACAAACTCACCTGTATTTGGCAGAGCACAGATACCTGTAGTGGCGGGGGATGTTTGGTGATGGAATGGAGGGGCGTTGCTTTTGGGATAATCACATTAATTCTATGATGTCTTGTTGTTTTCAGGTGTGTTTCATGTTTCATTTTTGTTTTGAGGTGGGATGATGGCGTCGCAGTGATGATTATATTATGATTTCGTAGATTAGGCTGGTATAGATACTGGCAGGGGTTTTCTTCTTAGATAGATTAGTTGATTAATAATGGGGTCAGTTTGGGATGTGTACGGTGTGTTTGATTGTTGATCTAGAGGGTTGATTTTGGGGTCGGAGACGCAGTTCTCTGCCGGATGAGAGGGTTCACAGGTATTTGGCCGAGTCCAGATACCTGTGGAGTTGATGGGGGTCAGGCAGAGCTCTCCAAGGATGGGGTTAAAGGGAGGGTTACATTTACCCTCTTGTGTCTTGATGGAGTGGTTTGTGGATTGTGATTGTTGTTTTGGTGTTGGGGTTATTGATTACTTTTGGAGTCAGATGGAGGTTGCATTAGATTTGGTTGATTTTTTGTTTTTGGGTGATTTTATTTGGTGTGGTGTTGGGATTGGGGTCCTCTTCAAGGGGCCCACCTGGAGTTCAGCTGTTGGTTTCGACCGATCAAAGATCGGTCGAGAGAGGGAGTGAAGAGGAATACACACGTTTAGAAGTTCTATATGTTAATCTCATTTGAATCGAATACACTACTGTATATGATTAATACACGGGTGCTCTATAATCAAGGTATTCACAACTGTTTTACATATGTTTATGCAATTAGACAACATTATAAGACATACTTTTAGATCTAACAAACAGGATGTTCAGATGCAGATAACATGCTAAGCGGGCAGATGCCCTTTGTGCTTCTCTTGGCCTTCTGAGGAGATCAGAGCACACAGACACACAAACAATTAATGAATCACACTACTAAATAAGTAGTACTTATGAACCACACACATACTAGGATCTGGACATTAATTTACATTAATATCGCACACAGGACACATCTAATGGTACATTTCTAAAACTCTCTTACTGAGCAGATAAGCAGAACAAACAATTAACAGTTTCGAGAGACTTCTCACCAAGCTATAAATTTACAAGGTCATAGAACTGACAAGCAGAAAGGCTCCAGGACGCCTTATCAGTGCTCTGAGCCAATCAGAGACCAGAGAAGCTCAAACGGCAGCTTCTTACTCCAAAACATCTCAGATATCGTCAGCACTTTTTGAAGAACCTCGCCGAGGACAGGTCTGTCAAAATGCTCACGATTCTCTGTGCACAAAGAATTGCTTATTCATGATGTAACTCTGTTAACCTGTAAACCTGTGTTTCTGTCAATAAATATTCATCATTTTCCTAAGAGAGACTGGTCATTCGAACACCTCATGAGAAATCCCTTCATAATGAATAATGTTCTAAAGAATTGTAAAGAATCAAAGATTGGTATTTCACAATATTTTGTAAAAGATAATGATGAAATCCATGATGAGAATGAAATTGTTAATGGATTTAATCAATATTTCGTTAATATTGGATCAAGCCTTGCAGCTAAAATACCAAAAGTAAATAATAGAGTGAACCATTCAATAATTAGTTGTACAAACAGTATTTATCTTAAGGGAACTGACAAAGAAGAAATAATTAATGTAGTTAAAAAAAATTACAGACAAGGGGTCAAAAGACTGGGTTGACATGGATATGATGCTTGTAAAGGATATAATGAGTCATGTTATTGAGCCGTTTACATATATATGCAATTTATCATTTTCAACAGGAAAATTTCCAGATAATATGAAAATAGCTAAGATAGTACCTCTTTTTAAAAATGGTGATAGATGTATATTTAACATAGACCAATATCCTTGTTACCACAGTTCTCAAAAATTAAAGAAAAACATTTTGTGATTAGATTAGACCAATTTATTGATAAACATAATATTCTAAGTAACAGTCAGTATGCCCTGATGCATGTTCAATAATCCAGGTAGAAAAATCTAAAATAGCTAAGTCTGGTCCTCTGGACATTCAAAAAAAAAGCAAAAATAACTGTAGAAACGTTTCGTCTTTTGTCCGAAAGACTTCCTCAGACTGAGGTGCTGTATTCAGCTCAATCTTATAAATAGCACCCTCTCACAGTGGATCAACCAGTTGGCTGATGACAGCTGAAACCAGCTGCTCACATGATCAGGGAGGACCATCAGCCCAACGATGGATCGTTAGCACCCTGATGTTTGCTATTCACAGAGGGCTGAGTGATAATAGCAATAACAGCATTATAAGAGGGGGATGGTTGAACCCGGAGGCCTCCACACCTGTTTAATGATGGACGGTTTCTTTTCACAAAGAAAGGATGAAGGACTACACAACTTAAGCGTTGTGTAGTCCTTTACTCCTCTCTCAAACCATCGTTCCTCTCTATCAAGGATGTGAACATCTTCATCCCTGAAAGAAGTGCCGTTGGCCTGGAGATGAGTGTAGACCGCAGAGTCCTGACCTGATGATGTTGATCTTCTGTGCTGGGCCATCCTTTTGGCCAGTGGCTGTTTAGTTTCCCCGATATAAGACTGATCACAGCCCTCCTGACACTGAACAGCATACACAATATTACTCTGTTTGTGCCGGGGGACTGGATCTTTGGGATGAACCAGTCTTTGCCGTAATGTATTTTGGGGTTTAAAAGCCACTGGGACGTTGTGTTTAGAAAATAAACATCTCAATATCTCTGAAACTCCCGCAACATACAGAATGACCACTGGTCACTCAGCCCTCTGTAAATAGCAAACAACCATCAGGGTGCTAAAGATCCATCGTTAGGCTGATGGTCCTCCCTGATCATGTGAGCAGCTGGTTTCGGCTGTCATCAGCCAACTGGTTGATCCACTGTGAGAGGGTGCTATTTATAAGACTGAGCTGAATACACCAGCTCAGACTGAGGAAGTCTTTCGGACGAAAGACGAAACGTTTCTACAGTTTTTTTTGCTTTTTTTGCTTGTTTTTTTTTTATGTCCAGAGGACCAGACTTAGCTTTTTTAGAACAGTCAGTATGGGTTCAGAGCAAAAAAATTTACGTCAAATGCTATCATGGAATTAATAGAACAAATAACTGCTGCTGTCGATCAAAAACAATATTGTGTCAGTATTTTTGTAGATTTAAAAAACGCATTTGATACTATTGACCACACTATTCTCCTTGACAATGTAAATAAATATAGTATGGTGTTAGAGGACCAGCGTTACTGTGGGTATTTAGCTATTTGAAAGACAGGAAACTATTTGTGCAAATAAATGATGTAAGATCTGACCTTTGCAATATCACATGTGGAGTTCCCCAGGGCTCTGTACTTGGACCAAAGTTATTTATTTTTTATGCGAATGACTTGGTAAATGTGTCAGGACTCCTTAAAGGTGTCCTTTTTGCTGATGATACCACATTTTTTTGTTTTGGTAAAGATATGGAACAGATGTTGGAGTTGATAAAGACAGAATTTGTTAAAATACAATATTGGTTTAAACCAGGGGCGGCCGGCCAATAGGGGATGCTAGGGCGCCGCCTCACTGGAACTTCTGGAGCTATTCACCATTTTACATTGAAGACTTAATTTTATTTAATAAAAATGAAATAATAAAATAAAAACATTTCGAAATATATGCATATATGTTTTTAGTTGTGTAGGAAAAATATTTTATGAGTAATGAAGAGTTATATAGTTTTTTTTTTTTTTTTTAAAGGTTTTTTGATTGGTGACGTATTTCCGGTCCTGGGGGGGCGCATGACTCTTATCCAGACTCTCGTTAAAAATATCGCATGCGCAGTTATTCCACGATGTTACAAAACAATGGGAAGATGCTGGGTGCAGATTTCTGCGCCCTTGACACGTCCAACGTGAGCTGTACCTACTGATCATGTGATTCCGGTCTTTTTTTTTTTTGTGTGTGTGTGTGTGTGTCTGGGAAATGAGCCGTGCAGTGAGCTGGCTGGCTCAGGTAGGTTTTAAATCATTGAAAGCCCTTTATCTAATGCCTATTTGCCATTTCTGACTGATATGCCTCTCAACTTTTAGAAGTCTCTGTTTGTGAAAAAGCCTTCAGCTGACTGTGTTTTTCTTCTTCTAAAAGTGGCAACTGGTGAGTTTGTTTCTTGAGCTAGCATGCTAATGCTAGTCTTTATCTAATGCTTTTATTACCATTCCTGGCTGATATGCCTCTCAACTTTTAGATGGTTCTGTTTGTGAAAAAAGCCTTCAGCTGACTGCAAGTGGGAACTGGTGAGTTTTTTTTTCTTTGTTTGTTTGTGGAGTTAGGATGCCAGCGCTAGCCTCCAGGTTATTTTATTGGACTCTGATTGCTACATTTATTTCAATTTGCTTATAAAAAATTATCAGTCATTAATAATTGTATATACTAAATGTCACAGCTGGTGTTTTACTCTTTCTTAACACTGTATTGATCTGGAGAATGAAAACAAAGCCTCTTGCAAGTAACTAGCTCCTATTAACACTGAAACATTTAAGGTACATTTATATGGTGAAATGCTATATATGCTAAGGCGCATTAGGACCTTTAAAATTAGGAATATTTAAGAGAACCATTACTAAAAAAAAGCTTGATTCTATTTATATTATGAACTTGTATTACTATAATTTATATATAATTTATTTATTTATATATTTATTTGTTTGTTCTTAGTTTTAGTGAGTCAAATTGGTTCTTCTCATCCTGAACATTTAATTGTTCTGTTGACCTTGTTTTAATCTGCCTTTGATAAATAAACACGATTTGAACTTGGAACGTTTTTTGTTTTGTTTTGTTTTTTCATTTTTGAGAAATAGCCCCACTTGGTAGACATTTCATGGGCTGCCACTGGTTTAAACTTAATAAATTATCATTAAAGTTAGATAAAACTAATTACATGATATTCAGTAATAAAAAGGAAACTGTTTATGTTCCATTTGAGATTGATGGTGTTGAGCTTTGTCGTGTGAACGAGGTGAAGTTTTTGGGTGTTATCGTTGATGACAAACTGATGTGGAAGCATCACATAAATTCTGTAAGGATAAAAATAGCTAAATATATTGCAGCATTATACAAAGTTAGGAACTTGTTAAATGATAAAGCTCTGTATTTGTTGTATAACACAATTATTGTTCCACATTTAATTTATTGTATTGGTGTCTAGGGGAAAGCATGTTAAACAATTACAAAGCCTATTTTTGTGCTACAGAAAAGAGCTGTAAGAATAATCACTAGAAAACATTACTGTCAACCATCAAGCACATTATTTTATCACCTGAAGTTATTTAAGTTCCATGAATTGGTGGGTTATAATATTTTGTCAGTTATGTATAGGGCTCATAATAATGAATTACCTTTGAATATCCAAATGCATTTTGTTAAACGACAAAGTTGTTATAATCTCAAGGGAACAGAGATATTTGTAAAACCAAAATATACAACCCGTTTGAAGGGACGGTCAACCTCAATCAGGGGAATTGGATTGTGGAATGGTTTGAAGAATGAAGTTAAAAATGCTAAATCAATGTTAACATTTAAGAAAATGATCAAAACTGAATTATTGCAAAAATATACAGTATATGAAATAGTGTAACGTGTGTTGTATTACAATACGATAATTATAGGGAGTTGTTCTTTTTTTGTTCTGTTACTTGTAGATGATTATTGTTTGAATTGATTGTTTGAATAAGGGGGCAGATAAGATAAGATTTTTTTCTTCATTCTGCTGCCCTTCATTTTATATTTTATATTGTATTTGTCTGATATGTGGGATTGTTTTGTGTTGTATTTTAAAATGAATAAATTTGTAAATAAAAAAATAAAAAATATTTACTTGAAAGTTAAATATTTAGTTGGTAAATTAAACATTTAACTTGTACATAAACATTTAGTTTGTAAACTAAATATTTAGTGTGGAGCTAAATATTTAGCTTGCCAGGGATCAGGACGGACTGGATCAGAACAGGGATCAGGACAGACTGCATCAGAACAGGACAGACTGGCAGGATATACCCAACGAAGACACCACAAAGAACAGACTGGCAGGCAGGCTATATATACACATAGACAAGACAGGACACAATCACAAACACATATTACTTATTGCCACTATTGTAGTCCTCCACCAGAACAGGACCATCAACCAGCAGCCTGCAGTAACCACAACCAGATTAAATATTTAACTTGTAAATTAAATATTTAGTTCGGAAGTATAACATTTATAAATGTATGAATTACATAATGAAAATATGACTTTAATTTAAAAAACTTTTTCCTTATTAAGGTTTAAACCAAAATATTGCTGCTAATTTTTGACAGTGTAACTTTACAAACGGCACATCATAGCTGTGTTCCGAGTTTTTTTTTAAGCAATAGTCTGCTTTGCTGCTGTTATTACTTATTGCCACCATTGTAAGGATGGCACCATCTAGTGGGCATCCTTTGCCTGTTCACCTTTATGTCATCCCATTTGTTAGAATGATTTCCACCTTGTGTTCCTATGTGTTTTTGATTGTGTCCTGTCTTGTCTGTGTATACGTCTATAGCCTGCCTGCCAGTCTGTTCTTTGTGGTGTCTTCGTTGGGTATATCCTGCCAGTCTGTCCTATTCTGATCCAGTCTGTCCTGATCCCTGTTTAAGTAAGTTTATGCTGCCATGCCAGCTCTTTAATTTGTTATTAAAAAGTATTTATTTTTATAATCCTTGAGTCTGACTCTTGCCTGCACAATTGGGTTTACTCCTGTTCCTGACCTGTCTGAAACCCTGACAGTAAGACACTACCAAACATGAACCCAGCAGGCAAGCATTTTTTGTCCAGACTCCCTTTTGAGGATTATTCTAGGCTCTGTGATACCGTCCAGAGATATATGAACTCGGCAACTTTCTACAATCTGTTAGAAAGGTGGGAGGCCACCACAGCCATGTGGAATGAATATATTCATCTCTCAGGGTTAATTAACTCTCCTGGTATGGAGGACATATTGGACGAAGTGTTGGAGGAGAAGCGTTGGTTGGAGCCACTCATCCAACTCCATGCCGTCAGTCCTAGTCCGCCACCAGAACCGGACTTCCCTGTTTTTAAACCTGCAACCACCATCAACCAGCAACCTGCAGTAACCACAACCAGCTTTCAGCCTGCAGAACCAGTAACCACCAGCTTTGAACTTGCAGCAACAGCAGCCAGCCCTGAGCTTGCAGTAGCAGCAGCCAGCCCTGAACTTGCAACAGCAGCAGCCAGCCCTGAACTTGCAACAGCAGCAGCCAGCCCTGAACTTGCAACAGCAGAAGCAGCCAGCCTTGAACTTGAAGCAGCAACAGCCAGCCCTGACCTTGTAGCAGCCAGCCTTGAACTTGCAGCAACCAGCTCTGAACTTGTAGCAGCAGCAGCCAGCCCTGAATTTGCAGAAGCAGCAGCCAGCTCTAAACTTGCAGCAGCCAGCCCTGATCCTGCAGAAACAACAAGCCAGTATCCTGCAGCCACAACAACAACAACAACAACAACAACAAGCCAGTATCCTGCAGCCACAACAACATCAAGCCAGTATCCTGCAGCCACAACAACAACAAGCCAGCTTCCAGCAGCCACAACAACAACCAGCCAGCTTCCGGCAGCCACAACAATAAACAGCCAGCTTCCGGCAGCCACAACAATAAACAGCCAGCTTCCAGCAGCCACAACAACAATCAGCCAGCAGCCACAACAAAAACCAGCCAGCTTCCAGCAGCCACAACAACCAGCCAGCTTCCAGCAGCCACAACAACAACCAGCCAGCTTCCAGCAGCCACAACAACAACCAGCCAGCTTCCAGCAGCCACAATAACAACCAGCCAGATTCCAACAGCCACAACAACAACCAGCCAGCTTCTAGCAACCACAACAACAACCAGACAGCTTCCAGCAACCACAACAACAACCAGCCAGCTTCCAGCAGCCACAACAAAAACAACCAGCCAGCTTCCAGCAACCACAACAACAACCAGCCAGCTTCCAACAACCACAACAACAACAACAACTAGCCAGCTTCTAGCTACCACAACAACAACAACCAGCTTCCAACAGCCACAACAACAACAGCCAGTTTCCAGCAGCCATAACAACCAGCCAGCTTCCAGCAGCCAAAACAACAACCAGCCAGCTTCCAACAGCCATAACAACAACCAGCCAGCTTCCAGCAGCCACAAAAACATCCAACCAGCTTCCAGCAACCATAACAACAACCAGCCAGCTTTCAACAGCCACAACAACAACCAGCCAGATACCAGCAGCCACAACAACAACAAGCCAGCTTCCAGCAGCCACAACAACAACCAGCCAGCTTCCAGCAGCCACAACAACAACCAGCCAGCTTCTAGCAGCTACAAAAACAACCAGCCAGCTTCCAGCAGCCACGACAACAACAGCCAGCTTCCAGCAGCCACGACAACAACCAGCCAGCTTCCAGCAGCCAGAACAACAACCAGCCAGCTTCTAGCAGCCACAACAAAAACCAGCCAGCTTCCAGCAGCCACAACAACAACCAACCAGCTTCCAGCAGCCAAAACAACAACAGCCAGTTTCCAGCAGCCATAACAACCAGCCAGCTTCCAGCAGCCAAAACAACAACCAGCCAGCTTCCAACAGCCATAACAACAACCAGCCAGCTTTCAACAGCCACAACAACAACCAGCCAGATACCAGCAGCCACAACAACAACAAGCCAGCTTCCAGCAGCCACAACAACAACCAGCCAGCTTCCAGCAGCCACAACAACAACCAGCCAGCTTCTAGCAGCTACAAAAACAACCAGCCAGCTTCCAGCAGCCACGACAACAACAGCCAGCTTCCAGCAGCCACGACAACAACCAGCCAGCTTCCAGCAGCCAGAACAACAACCAGCCAGCTTCTAGCAGCCACAACAAAAACCAGCCAGCTTCCAGCAGCCACAACAACAACCAACCAGCTTCCAGCAGCCACAACAACAACCAGCCAGCTTCCAGCAGCCACAACAACAACCAGCCAGCTTCCAGCAGCCACAACAACAACCAACCAGCTTCCAGCAGCTACAACAACAACCAGCCAGCTTCCAGCAGCCACAACAACAACCAGCCAGATACCAGCAGCCACAACAACAACAAGCCAGCTTCCAGCAGCCACAACAACAACCAGCCAGCTTCCAGTAGCCACAACAACAACCAGCCAGCTTCTAGCAGCTACAAAAACAACCAGCCAGCTTCCAGCAGCCACCACAACAACCAGCCAGCTTCCAGCAGCCACAACAACCAGCCAGCTTCCAGCAGCCATAACAACCAGCCAGCTTCCAGCAGCCACAACAACCAGCCAGCTTCCAACAGCCACAACAACCAGCCAGTTTCCAGCAGCCACGACAACAACAACCAGACAGCTTCCAGCAGCCGCAACAACCAGCCAGCTTCCAGCAGCCGCCGAAGATCTGAAACCTGCTGTAGATCTGAAACCAACCGAAGATGATTTAGAACCAGCCGAAGATCTGAAACCAGCCGACTAAGATCTAGAACCAGCCGAAGAAGACCTAGCATCTATTACCAAAGGTCCTAACCCATTAGAGGACTTCATCCCCGACCTACCTAAGACTCTCGTTCCTGTCCTGTTCTCGTTTGAATGAGCTGATGGATGACCTTTCAACCGCCTGCCTGACCGGCCCCAGCTTGATGGATGGTGTCCAGGCTTCCCGTCTGACCTGTTCCTATCTGAAGGGCCTGATGGATGACCTCTCAACCGCCTACCTGACCGGACCCGGATTGATGTATGGTCGCCAGGCTCCCCGTCTGACCTGTTCCCATCTGAAGGGCCTGATGGACGACCTCTCAACCACCTGCCTAACCGGCCCCGGCTTGATGGATGGTGTCCAGGCCTCCCATCTGATCTGTTCCTATCTGAAGAGCCTGATGGATGACCTCTCAACCGCCTGCCTGACCGGCCCCAGATTGATGAATGGTCTCCAGGCTCCCCGTCTGACCTGTTGCTGCCTGAAGGGCCTGTTAAACGGCCTTTCAACCGCCTGCCTGACCGGCCCCGGCTTGATGAATGGTCTCCAGGCCACCCGTCTGACCTGTCTCTCCCTGATCCAGCTCATCTGGTCTTGCCGCCTGATCCGGCTCCTCTAGACTTGCCGCCCGCAGACCTCATGCCGGACACGCTTGACCTCTCACCGCCTGGTGACCGCACGCTGTCGGACGACTGCACGCCCGACTTCTCATCTGATGACTGCACGCCCGACTTCTCGTCTGATGACTGCACGCCTGACTTCTCGTCTCACTACTGCACGCCCGATTTTTCGTCTCACTACTGCACGCCCGACCACTCGTCTGACGACTGCACGCCCAACTTCTCGTCTGACGACTACACGTCCGTCTTCTCGTCTGACGACTACACGCCCGTCTTCTCGTCTGACGACTACACGCCCGTCTTCTCGTCTGACGACTGCATGCCCGACTACCCGTCTGACGACCGCAAGCCCGACTGCCCGTCTGAGGACTGCACGTTCGACTGCCCGTCTGACGACTGCACGCTCAACTGTCCGTCTGATGACCGCACACCCGATTGCCCGTCTGACGACTGCACGCCCGACTCCTTACCTGACGACGTCTCGCATGACTCATGTAAGGGGTTATGAGGAGGTCAATATTAATACTGACCTCTTTACCTTAATTAATTTACTTATTCAGATTGAATAGTAAATTCACGGATTCTGTTCTTTTTCAGTTTACCCAATATTTCTGTGATCTTTATGATGGATAAATAAACAGAGCCATTAAGTGACAATGGACATTGACTTAGTTTGGTATGCCAGGCGACACTACCATTTATTTAAAATAAATCAACTAAATTAACACCATTACACTTGATTGACATGATTTCACTTTCTTTCAAATTAATACGTCAGCACACTTAAATTTAACACAACAGACTTCAATATTGGATGTTAAC
>JBBPBX010080834.1:0-16082 GCA_038048925.1 Garcialebias charrua | reverse complement strand
TTTTTTTTTTTTTTTTTTTTTAATAGAGAGAAAGAAAGAAAAGAGAAAGTGAGACAACAAAACAAAACAAAACAACAAAACAACAATTGTCCACAGAAAGAGCACAAGGCAAACACACCAAACCTCCGTCCACAATCCTGCAAAGCACATGACAGAACACAACAACGAAACATACAAGCATAAAGACTGATAATATTCATGACCTTGCAAATATTTCTATAAATACACATACCCATACCTACAAATATATATACAATATACATACATATATATTTATATTCATTTATATACCCATCTACATACATCTACTATACATCCCTGCATCCATTTGTGTGTGGTTGTGAGCATGCATAAGTGAATGAGGTTCCTCCAATAGAACATTTAGTAGCAACTGTGAAGCATCAGAGACCCGTCCCCCCAAAGCCCGAGACAGACGAAGGGGCGATCAAAGCCCAAGACCCCAGGAAGGACCCCGAGCCCAGAGTCCCCAGGACCACCCGAACAGGACGAGCCACTCGTCCACTCCCCAGATCCGACCAAGTGGAAGAACCGGACGAACCCCACCAGGGACCACACACAATGACCCCCCGGGGTCAACAGCGACAATACACAGGCCCCCGCCGGAGCCCGCCGCACCGACGTAGCCCCAGGGCCGGTCACCGAGGCTCGGGCACCGGGGACGCCCATCCCTCAGGTCCAGACCTGACAGGACCAGAGGACCCGAGCCCCACCAGGCAGCCACCAGGCCGAGCTGACAAACGCCCAAGCGCCCAGCCCCAGATAGTGAGGGCCCCAAGCACGCCCGTAGGCAGAGGAACACCCACCAGGGGGCCACGTGGCAGGAGCGCGACACTGGGTAGCCTCAGAAGTATCAGAGAGGGGGCAGTCCAAGTCCCAGCCTGACATTAAACCATTCATACACAGACACACTCATTCAGACCCACCCTCATCCTCACCCTCAGTCACAGAAAGACAAACAATAACGACACGCTCCATTCATAATCCCGATGCACACTCTATACCCCCTAGGTCCAAGACATGTACCTGCTACCTACATGGGGCAGCCCACATCCAAACCCAGGAGGTAGACCCATTCATTCTGGGGTGGAGAGCAGCAGACGTCCAAGATCTGGCACACCCCGCGCCCTGCCGACAGGACAGGACAGGACACCCGAGCCCAAGCAGCCCCAGAGGGAGCCCACTGCCAGCCCCGCCCACGGCGAACCCGCAGGCCCCGAACCCCCCCACTCCCCAGCACAACCCCTGACGGCCCACCCCCAGAATGTCCGCAAGGCAACCAGGGGGGCAAGAGAAAAATAAATAAATAATATATAAATAAATACATAATAAATAAAATTGAAATTAACAAATCAAGACCCCGACACACACACCCCCGTCCCCAAATGTACTGTTGGTGAGTGTTGTTGTAAAGTGTATTTAAAAAGGAAAGAGAAGGAGCAAAGGCTGGCATTATACCAGTTTCCCCTCCACTCCAACTCTAACCCAGGCCCTAATTGTCTAAATGCATAATGTTGAGTGAGCATAGGCATGGGGGCGAGATTGATGTCATCCCGCCACCCATAGCCATAGTGCTCACTCCATTCCCTATATGTGACTTTTATGAAGATGTTTATGAATGAATGTCTAAAGTGTATATAAAATTGAGTCCCAGGTGCTCTTAACAACAGAGATGTAAAACCATTGCAGCACACCCGAGACCCAAATTCCCTACATGTATTAATTTAAGATGAAGAGGGCGGAGGTGCGTGTTGAGGGATGGGGAGAAAAATAACTGCAGGAACAGTGCTCCCACAGCGAGTCAGCTCCCCCGCTGACCCTGCTTACCCCCCAGCTCGCCAAGGTCCACCCAAGGAGCGAGGTAAAGGAAACACCTCTCCGACCGCCAGGACATTGAGCCAAGACCAGAGAGGGACACGGCCCCGAGGGCCGCCAACAGCAGAACCAACAGCCCACACCCGCCAGGGCCGCCACGACCCCTGCGAACCGCAGTCAGCCCGCCGTCCAAGAGGACACAAAATCCCACATGGACGACACGGCCAAGAGCGCCCGCCCAACCGTCGACAGAGCCAGGAAGCACCAAGAACAGGCCCCAACCGGGGCCCGCACACCGGCCAAGTATAGTCCAAGACCATCATCCAGGACATCCACCTAATCCCCACCCCAGAAGAAATACTATACCCACCCTTCATATTAACAACTTTCAGAACACATAACACATTAGACACCCAGGCTGGGTTTGCCCGCCCCCTCCCATTGGCCACCAGTCACGCCCCCAGACACCCACCCCCCAGCATATGAACCCCAACCCACCAGCGAGCCGAGAGCCCCCGGCCAGAGCTGGGCACCAGAGCGCCAGCCAGCCCATAGCCCGGCGACCCGCCCGCCAGAGCCCAAGACCCCCGACCCCCACCAGGCCCAAGCCCGGGGACGACGCGCCCCCAGAGTCCCAAGCCCCCGGCACCCACCCCGAAACCACCCCAGCACGGCCGGGTCACCGACCGGCGACCCATGACCGCCGCCACCGACCACCCGAGGGCCCGCATGCCGCCCCCAGTAGATGTCCCCCAGAACCCCCCCCGGTCCTCCCCAGGTCGAAGACGAGGTCCTCCCCGCCCAAGCAGCCCTAACCCCCCGGCGCCCCAAACCCCAACCTCCCCCCCCTCCAGTCCCAATGCCCCACAAGGCCACATCCCAGACCCCTCACCCTCACTACGTAACGGAGCCGATCAAAGAATGCCAAATAGGTTGATCCAATGTGTCGGCAGATGCTGTTTCAAGACTAATATGATCTAACAGAAGATTTTTATACTGATTAACGCTAAGATTATTTTTATTTTTCCAATTTACGAGTATGGTTTTCTTTGCGATGCATAAGGCAGTGAAAAGCATATAGGATGTATTTTTTTCTAGTATAACATCTTCAAAGATACCCAATAAGCAAACAGATGGAGAGAGTGGGATATTAATTTTCAAACATTTAGACAAGTCTTCACATACCTGTACCCAGAACCTCTGAACGGATGGACAGAACCAGAGCGCGTGAATATAATCATCAGGTGTATTACTTATGCACTGTGAGCACTTGTTAGATGGTATAAAGCCCATCTTAAACATTCGCTCCCCTGTATAATGTACTCTATAGAGAACCTTATATTGTATTAATTGTAAATTGGAGAGTCTAGTCAATTTAAAAGTATTTGAACATACTTGAGACCAAATTTTTTGTTCAAAGTTGATTGATAAATCTGACTCCCATTTTTCAACAGGTAGTGCTATCGAGTCATCGATCCTAGACAATTTTTTGTATATTTTAGATAATAATTTCGGTGGTTGAAAATTAATAAACTCTAACACACATGTTGGGGTTTCCAACAATGTTTTATTAAGCTTAAATTTCTTTTTTACAATTGACTTAATTTGTTGGTATTGTAGGAAATATTTATTATCAATGTCATATTGTATTATTAATTTATTAAATGGAATAAAGTCTATACCCTCAAATATGTGTTCCAGACATTCAATACCTTTCATTCTCCAACCTGGGAAATTTAACATATTATTTTCTTGTTGAATGTCAGGATTGTTCCAGAGAGGTGTATGTCTACATGGGAGTAGTGAAGACTTTGTCATTTTCAGATACTCCCACCATGCTGTCAGAGATGAGCTAATATTGATGCTCTTAAAGCAGACATGTCTTTTTAAATCTGTACTGATAAATGGTAGATCTGAAATCCTAATATTATTACATGAAGTTTGTTCTATATCTATCCAAGTTTCATCTAGTGCATTCGGTTTTAACCACTTTGATATATATTGTAATCTGTTTGCTAAATAGTAGTAATAAAAGTTTGGAAGTTCTAATCCTCCGGTATCTTTAGATTTTTGTAATGTTTTTAAACTAATACGCGGAGTTTTATTGTTCCAAAGGAATTTAGATATAGAAGAGTCCAGGGACTTAAACCATTCATTTGAAGGTTTATTTGGAATCATTGAGAATAAATAATTTATTCTCGGCAGCACCATCATTTTTACTGAGGCAACTCTTCCCATAAGTGATATGGGTAGAGATCTCCATCTAGTAAGATCGTCTTCAATTTTCTTTAATAATGGGATATGATTTAATTTTATTAAATCCTCCAATTTAGGAGAGATATTAACACCTAAATATTTAATGTTACCTGATTGTAGTCTTTCATTAAGAGAATTATTAAACATGCAATTTATTGGAAGAACTGTAGATTTTGTCCAGTTTATAGAATAATCAGAAACTTTTGAAAATGAGTTTATTAACTTTATAACATTAGATATTGAGTTTCCTGAGTTCTCAAGAAAAAGCAAAACATCGTCAGCATAAAGACTAATTTTATGTTCTATGTTTCTACCCTTTATGCCTTTAATATCCGCACTTTGCCTTATTGCTGCTGCTAAAGGTTCAATAAAAATAGCAAATAATGCTGGTGAAAGTGGGCAACCTTGCCTGGTGCCCCTCTGTAAACAGAAGCTTGAAGATAATTGATTATTTGTCCTGACGCACGCTGTAGGTGAGTTATATAATATTTTTAACCAATTAATGAAGTAATTCCCGAAGCCAAATTTATTTAATGTAGCAAATAAGAAATTCCAATTTACTCTATCGAATGCTTTTTCAGCATCTAAAGAAAAAATAGCTGTTTCAATATTTTTAAAATACGAATACTCTATTACATTATATAATCTGCGAGTGTTTGTGTTCGAGTGTCTTCCTTTTATGAATCCGGTTTGGTCTGGATGTATAATAACAGGAGTTATCTTCTCTAGTCTTTTTGATAAGACTTTACAAATTATTTTAACATCAACATTAATAAGAGAGATTGGACGATAACTGGTAGGTAATACTGGGTCTTTGCCTGATTTTAATAAGAGACTAATGTTGGCTGAATTCATATGTGTTGGTAGCCTGCCATTTCCTTCTGACTCAAGTAGCACTCTATAGAATATCGGTTCCAGTATATCCCAGAATTCTTTATAGAATTCCACCGGATAGCCATCAGGACCTGGAGATTTCTTATTAGGCATGCTTTTAATTGCTTCATGGAGCTCATCTGATGTTAATGGTGAGTCTAGTTTTGATGACTGACTAATATCTAGTTTTGGAAGTGTTACTTTCTCCAAGAATTCATTAATATCTTGATTAGATGGATTTATTTGTGGAGTGTAAAGAGTTTTATAGAAGTCTTTAAAAACCTTGTTTATTTTTCCCTCATCATGAATTATATTTCCATTTTTATCTTTAATACCATATATAGATGTTTTTTCTTTGTTTAATTTGAGTTGATTAGCTAAAAAGTTCCCAGATTTATTACCGTATTCAAAATTATCTAATCTAAGTCTTTGTATCAAGAATTTATTTTTCTTATCAATATATTCATTTAGTTCTAATTTTAATTTGCGTAGCTTTTGCTGTGTTTCCTCTCCTTGTAGACCTTCTAATAGTTTAATGGATTTCTCTAATTCCTCAATACGTTTATTTTCTTTTTTCTTTTTATTTGTTGAATAGGATATTATTTTACCTCTCATGACTGTTTTCCCAGCCTCCCAAAGTGTACATGCTGAAGTTCCTGGCAAGTCATTAAACTCTAAATATGATGTCCATTCTTTTTTAAAGTATTGCAAAAATTCTTCTTCTTGAAGCAGTGATGTATTTAATCTCCAATTTATATTTTTTGTCATTACTTTTTTATTATCTAAATTTAGAGTAACTGGTGCATGATCGCTGACAGCAATAGTGTGTATCTTAGTGTCTGAAATATTGGTCAGCAATGAATTGCTTACTATGAAATAATCAAGACGAGAATATGAGTGATGCACATGTGAAAAGAAAGAATATTCTTTGCTATCAGGGTGAAAAGTACGCCATGCATCGCAGAGTCCATAATCATTCATATACTGTTTAACTATATTTATAGATTGCCAACTGCGTTGAGCTCCCACTGCATTCAGTCTGTCTAATTTGTCATCGAAACCAAAGTTGAGATCACCTCCCATTACTAGTGAGGAATCCATGTGATTTGATAGAGTGGAAAAAAAGTCGTGAAAAAAAGCAGCGTCGTCTACATTCGGCCCATAAATGCTAACTATGCAATAATTTTGTCCAAATATTGATAACTTTAATATTATATATCTACCTTGTGAGTCTATAACCTGATCTAATACTTTGAAGTTAACGTTTTTATGTATTAAAATTGCTACCCCTCTTTGTCTTGAATTATAACAGGCTGAAAATACATTAGGAAACTCAAAAGACTTTAGCTCATCCACAGTTGAGGCCAATTTATGAATTTCTTGGAGCAATACAACATCTGCCTTTAGTCTTTTAATCTGGTTAAAAATCCTATATTTTTTACTTTGGCTACCGGCTCCATTAATGTTCCATGTGACAAACCCTAAGGTACCCATACCTGTGCTAATGATAATATAGCTAAACCACACCCAATGTCACTAATATAAAAGATACTAATAGATCCAGACAAATACATATCCCTTTAATGATTAATTATATATTATTTTTAAATAGAGTAAGTGCTCTTCTTTTTTTTAATGAATCAGGGAAGTTTTCATTTATGAAGTAAATGTATGAATATATATAGACGTATGTGAACCCTTGTGCTTGTGCTCCGATAATTGTTAAGATAGAAAAATAGAGACAGAAAAACAAAAAGGAATGATATACATGAAAACATAACTCAGATAAGGAAAAACAACAAAAGAACCCTCTTACCACCTCAAGTGTCATTCCACCTTGTGTACCACCACTAACTGAGTGTGTCCCACCACCGAGCTGTGCTGAAAGAAAAAATTAAATATATCTGGTAAGTAATATTAATAAATACTATATATAATAATATTAATTAATATTAGCAACCAAAACATTTCTTACCTTGATTGTCTAATAAAGCCAAGGAGTAGCTTCTGGATCTCTAAACAGCTGACCGTTTATGTAGAGTTTATCCACAGAGATGTTAGCTCTTCTTCCTTCACTTATATTTTTCTTTCTTATCGGGTACAGAACGCGCCTTCTATTCAGAATTTCTACAGGGAATTGATCATTTATGCTAAAATGTGTGCCACGCAGTTCCCTACCTCGGCTTTTAACCTGTTCTTTTTGTTTGAAATGTTCGAATTTAGCTATTATTGGCCTTGGCCTAGTATTCTCAGGTTTTTTACCTCCCAGGCGGTGAACTCGATGAAAAGTGATCGATTTAACTGTTTCACTCGGCAACTTTAGCTGGTTCTGAATGAATGCCCGAACCGAGGCTTCAGGATCCTCTTCCGCTAGCTCCTGAATTCCAGAAAACACTAGATTTTCTCTCATGCTTCTGGCTTGAATATCTAAAATTGATTCCTTAATCTTCTTATTATCGCCAGAAAGCTGCGTCACCTGATCTGTTATTTTTTTCACTGTCCCCTTCAACTCTTTATTTTCTTTAGCGAGAGATTCTACCTGTTGTTGACTGAACTCGAGCGATTCTCTCAGGCTCTGGAATTCCTTGTGTAGTAGCTCCACTAACGCTAACCGAGCGTCCAAGCTAGATAACTTCTTGTCGATTGACTCAAGTATAGCCGTGAAGCCCGAATTATCCGCGGACGCTTCCGAAGAACTATCTGAGCTACCCTCTCGGTGTCGTTTAGCTAACGGGGCTAATTCGCTAGCAGCGCCGGATGTGCTGAGTTTGCTCATGACTAGCTTTTCAAAATAATCGTCTACAAAACAAGAAAGTTAATTCTCAATAGTCCAGGTATCAAATCCGCTCATTCTCAATCAGTTCATCTGGACAGTTTCTTTTTAGCAGAAACGTTTCACCCTCACTCCAGAGGGCTTCCTCAGTCAGAGTAGTCCAAAGCACACTGAAGTTAACCCACCAAGTAAGCAACTTATGTGGACCAACCAGTTTGCTGTAGCCAAGATGGTTTCTGGGGGCGTGTCCCTCGTCGACTCCTCCCAGGCAGGCAGACATGTCCAAAGTGGTTCAAGACAAGAAAGTTAATTCTCAATAGTCCAGGTATCAAATCCGCTCATTCTCAATCAGTTCATCTGGACAGTTTCTTTTTAGCAGAAACGTTTCACCCTCACTCCAGAGGGCTTCCTCAGTCAGAGTAGTCCAAAGCACACTGAAGTTAACCCACCAAGTAAGCAACTTATGTGGACCAACCAGTTTGCTGTAGCCAAGATGGTTTCTGGGGGCGTGTCCCTCGTCGACTCCTCCCAGGCAGGCAGACATGTCCAAAGTGGTTCAAGACAAGAAAGTTAATTCTCAATAGTCCAGGTATCAAATCCGCTCATTCTCAATCAGTTCATCTGGACAGTTTCTTTTTAGCAGAAACGTTTCACCCTCACTCCAGAGGGCTTCCTCAGTCAGAGTAGTCCAAAGCACACTGAAGTTAACCCACCAAGTAAGCAACTTATGTGGACCAACCAGTTTGCTGTAGCCAAGATGGTTTCTGGGGGCGTGTCCCTCGTCGACTCCTCCCAGGCAGGCAGACATGTCCAAAGTGGTTCAAGACAAGAAAGTTAATTCTCAATAGTCCAGGTATCAAATCCGCTCATTCTCAATCAGTTCTGCTAAAAAGAAACTGTCCAGATGAACTGATTGAGAATGAGCGGATTTGATACCTGGACTATTGAGAATTAACTTTCTTGTCTTGAACCACTTTGGACATGTCTGCCTGCCTGGGAGGAGTCGACGAGGGACACGCCCCCAGAAACCATCTTGGCTACAGCAAACTGGTTGGTCCACATAAGTTGCTTACTTGGTGGGTTAACTTCAGTGTGCTTTGGACTACTCTGACTGAGGAAGCCCTCTGGAGTGAGGGTGAAACGTTTCTGCTAAAAAGAAACTGTCCAGATGAACTGATTGAGAATGAGCGGATTTGATACCTGGACTATTGAGAATTAACTTTCTTGTCTTGAACCACTTTGGACATGTCTGCCTGCCTGGGAGGAGTCGACGAGGGACACGCCCCCAGAAACCATCTTGGCTACAGCAAACTGGTTGGTCCACATAAGTTGCTTACTTGGTGGGTTAACTTCAGTGTGCTTTGGACTACTCTGACTGAGGAAGCCCTCTGGAGTGAGGGTGAAACGTTTCTGCTAAAAAGAAACTGTCCAGATGAACTGATTGAGAATGAGCGGATTTGATACCTGGACTATTGAGAATTAACTTTCTTGTCTTGAACCACTTTGGACATGTCTGCCTGCCTGGGAGGAGTCGACGAGGGACACGCCCCCAGAAACCATCTTGGCTACAGCAAACTGGTTGGTCCACATAAGTTGCTTACTTGGTGGGTTAACTTCAGTGTGCTTTGGACTACTCTGACTGAGGAAGCCCTCTGGAGTGAGGGTGAAACGTTTCTGCTAAAAAGAAACTGTCCAGATGAACTGATTGAGAATGAGCGGAATCGTCTACAAACAATTCAAGGCTCTCCAAAGTCTCCCCGTCCAGTTTTGTTCAGTGAAGCAAATAAATCGTTATTAAATGTTAGTATATATTTTTTAATGACCTTACATTTAATTATCTAGTTTTATTTAAATAAATATGGACTTACCAATGATTTATAATCATACTCACGCACAGGCTTGAAGTTTTTCCTCAGCAGCAGCTCATAACACCTCCGCACCTCCATATCTTTTATTTCACCTCTTATAATCATTTGTGTCTATATAATCACAACACAACGTCGTTACATTTTTTTAAATCTGAAAATTCAAGAAAAACAAAACATCGTTTGACAAGACATGCAACAACAATATAAGTTCACATTTGACATGATAAAACTGAGCAGAAATTATGATGATAAAATAAAAAGAACATGAACAGTTTGAGGAAAAACAAACATAAACTGTTACAAATGCAAGAGGAATTACAATAAAATAAGCTATTAATATACTGGTGTAGCCGGACGGGTATGGATAAAAATAGCTAACTTTAGTTTAAAAAAATAAATAATCTATTTTAATAAAAGAAAGTGAATTTGGTTAAAGACTTTACTAAAAGTTACTCTTAAGGCACATAGACCCGTTGCAGATGTGGCTTGAGACAGATTCACACAATGGCACCAATTAAATTGCACAATTGTTTAATTACATAAAATACTAAATAGTTACAGTTTTAAAAGGCAGTTCTCGCTCAGTTAAAAAGTGCAATTCATATCAATATAAAACAGGAAAGAAAATCATACACACACACATTTCCCACACCAAAAAGTATTCAGTCACCGCCTGGAGGGATCCTTTTATGATCACACGACAGTCCAAAGTCCTCCCTGGTCTGATCTGTCGCTCCGGAAGAGACGCCACTCCAGCCGACACCCGCTAGTTAGTTGAGCTGGACATCGGTCCAGTTCAGCCCGCAGGACGCGTGACGCAGCCCGCTCCACGCCGTCCAGACAGCGAACATGCAAATGTGACTTTCTACCTACTGTCCAGTGAATTCCGGTTTAGAATTATCACAACAGCATCAAACAAGAGTGAGAAGTCGATATCTATTCACAGACTGTCGAGTTGAAAGTCTAAAATATCAGCAAAACATCCATCCATCCATTTTCTTCCGCTTATCCGGGGTCGGGTCGCGGGGGTAGCAGCCTAAGTAGGGAGGCCCAGACTTCCCTCTCCCCAGCCACTTGGAGCAGCTCCTCTGGGGGAATCCCAAGGCGTTCCCAGGCCAGCCGAGAAACATAGTCCCTCCAGCGTGTCCTGGGTCTTCCTCTGGGTCTCCTCCCGGTGGGACATGCCCGGAACACCTCACCAGGGAGGCGTCCAGGAGGCATCCTAACCAGATGCCCGAGCCACCTCAACTGGCTCCTCTCGATGTGGAGAAGCAGCGGCTCTACTCCGAGTCCCTCCCGGATGACTGAGCTTCTCACCCTATCTCTAAGGGAGAGTCCAGACACCCTGCGGAGAAAACTCATTTCAGCCGCTTGTATCCGAGATCTTGTTCTTTCGGTCACAACCCAAAGCTCATGACCATAGATGAGGGTGGGAACGTAGATCGATCGGTAAATTGAGAGCTTTGCCTTTTGACTCAGCTCTCTCTTCACCACGACAGACCGGTACAGCGCCCGCTTCACTGCGGACGCTGCACCTATCCGCCTATCGATCTCACGCTCCAGTTTTCCCTCATTCGTGAACAAGACCCCGAGATACTTAAACTCCTCCACTTGGGGCAGGACCTCCTCCCCGACCTGGAGAAGGCATGCTACCCTTTTCCGGCTCAAGACCATGGCCTCGGATTTGGAGGAACTGATCCTCATCCCGGCCGCATCACATTCAGCTGCAAACCGCTCCAGCGAAAGCTGTAGATCACGAACTGATGAAGCCAATAGGACCACATCATCTGCAAAAAACAGAGAAGCGATTCTAAGGCCACCAAAACGGATCCTCTCAACACCTTGGCTGCGCCTAGAAATTCTGTCCATAAAAGTTATGAACAGAATCGGTGACAAAGGGCAACCTTGGCGGAGTCCAACTCTCACCGGAAACGAGCCTGACTTACTGCCAGCGATGCGGACCAAGCTCTGACACCGGTCGTACAGGGACCTAACAGCCCATATCAAAAGGGCAAATCACTCGTTTCTTAATAACTCCGCCAGTTTTTCTCTATTGGTTCTTTTACTCGTCCTCCTCTGCTTCTCCTCTTCTTCATTTTCTCCTCACGTCTCTCAGCCAATCACAGACCAACCAAACTGCTTTGCAAAATAAAATATGTTGAACTGCTTTTCTATAAAACAGTTTGACTACATTTTTCCCAATACTTTTACCTTATTATACAATGTTACTCCCAGTATTTATAAACACAACTTTCATTAACACTTCTTTCTTTGACAAATTTACATATTTAAACGAACATGTTTAATACATATTAAATTATTAAACCTTGCATGAACTTAACTCAATAGAAAATACCTTTATTTTGGACTGGGTTACACCCTCCCCCTTCTAAACATCTGGTGTCCTCAACAGACTTTATGAACACCTGCATAACTCAAACGAGAAGGGCAATTTTAGTCAACATTTTAGCTCTGTATTTTTATGACAACACCCCTATGAACAATAGTGAGGGGTTGATCACTAGCTTTGCCAAGTTTATCATAGGTAAGTCTCACTACTGGTTTAATGGGATGTTTTGGTCTTGGATGTGCATGACTCATTCTGCTATTAGAACTACTTGGACATGGCCTGTCATCTTCACTAGAGACAGGTTCAGACTCTGACCCTGATGCTGCGTCATCACAGGTTAACTCTTCCACAGTAGGGTCTGCTTCTTGCGATGGTTCCTCGTCCAATGCAATGTGACTCTTAGACTCTTTTGGTTCAAGTCTATCTTTGTGGTTTTGGAGTATTCCCTCCAGATAAGTCCGGTATGGTCGATGTGGTAACTCCCACTCAAAGTCAGATGACTCAGTTGACTCCTCATGTGCCAGCTGTACTGAATGATCATTATTGTGCCTCTTAGACTTAGTTCTTCTTTGTGGTCTTGTTGATAACCTTGAGTGCACATCTGGAAGATTTTCCACTACTGGACATATGCACATAGTATCCTATTGGCAAGAGGTTGTCTCTGTGTAAAATTTTGAACTTCCCTTTTCCATTTTGTGGCTTCACTTTATACATAGGCAGATTTGGCATGTTCTCCACAACAAGATAGGGGATATCACACCAGCGGTTCTCAAGCTTATGTTTCCCTTTCACTCCCAGATTCTTCAGCAAAACTTTGTCACCAGGTTCCAACTGATGAAATCCAAGCCTCCGGTCATATGCTTTTTTGTTACACAGATGTAGTTTGTCGGCTGCTTCAGTTGCCATCTCATAAGCTCTTTGCAAGATATCTTTTAACTTTGCAACATAAGAGGAATGCTGATGGTTCCCATCTTCATCCATAGATGTCCCAAAGCATACATCCACTGGGAGTTTTGCTTCTCGCCCGAACATTAGAAAATATGGAGAAAATCCAATTTCGTCACATTTGGTGCTATTATAAGCATGCACTAAGTGAACATGCTAGCTCCATTGTCTTATCTTTTCTTGATTCAATGTTCCAAGCATGAATAGCAAAGTCCTATTAAATCTTTCTGGCTATGGATCACCTTGTGGATGATACGGGGTTGTCCGAGATTTTTTAATGCCCAACAGCGTCAACAGTTCCTTGATGAGTCGAGACTCAAAATCTCTCCCCTGATTGGAGTGAATACGTGTTGGAAGTCCATAAAGCACAAAATACTTCTCCACTAAAATCTTAGCGACTGTGAGAGCCTTTTGATTTTTAGCAGGAAAAGCTTGAGCATATCTGGTGAAATGGTCTGTGATGAATAACACATTGCTGATGTCCTTCGAATCTGGCTCCATGGAAAGGAAATCGATACAAACCAAATCCAATGGCCTAGTATTAACCATCTGGTTTAAAGGACAACACCCACCATGACAGTAACAATTCACCATATTGAACTATTACTGTAGTAGAATATTTCGTCTATTTTCATTTTTGCATTTGGGCCAGGCGAGGGTTAAAAAAAAACAAAAAAAAACAACCGAGTCCCGAATGAATCCGGAAACGCGGCCGAAAAGTGTCGAAGTGTGGAGTGACTTTTGTCACGTCTCCACCCAGAAGGAAGGGATGAGTTTCCATGGAGGTTTATGAGAGTGAGAGTAAAACTGCATATTTCCTGGTGCATTTTTGTGTACAGCTGGACCAGTGCTCTGTTTTTATTTTTTATTTATTTTATAGACCTTTTTAATAAGATATAACACCGCTGCGACTGTTGCTGGCTGCTCTCCTCTCCTCTGCCCAGAGAGGAGCGAGCCGCGCGGCTTCTCCCGTCTTCTCCCTGGCTCCCCGTTCCGCTGCGTCAGCTTTGAAGTTCGTGCCGGGGCTCGGTTCTGTCCCAGCCTTGTTGCTGGAGCACGGGGAAGCACGGGAGAGCACGGGGAGCCCGCGCGCTCAGAGCTCCGCGCCGCGGCTGCCTTTCTACTCCCGACCTGTCTGGTCAGGGGAGAGAATAAAAAGCCGATGCGGAAATTAATGAATTTGTCGCGATCAAGCGAATTAAACTAGTATGTCTACGTGGATGCTGCTCAGAATATGACAGACATCAGTGAGCAACCGCTTCTCTTTTTTTTTTCCTCTCTTAGAGCAGCGGTCATGGAAGTTGATGAAGGCTTATTAAAACTCCGCCTGTAACTCCAAGGCGGAATCTTTAGTGATGTGAATGCCCATATTTGGAGAGGGGCAGATCTTCCCGGAGCTTCTGCTAAAATCTGCTATAAATCATGAAATAACACATTTTGCATTATTTCTCTACAATATAAATAAACGCTCCTGTATTATTTTTAAATAAACTAATAAATATTAATGGCGATGCAATTTGAAAACATGGTGGGTCATGGACTTTAAGGGTGCTACCTTTGAACATGGAGTTTTCCTCAAAACACATTCTCCACAGTTTTTAATGTACTGCTCAACATCCGTGGACATCTTAGGCCAGAAGAATCTACTTCGGAGCATGTCAGTAGTTCTTTCAAATCCTAGGTGACCTAAATCGTCGTGAAGAGATTTCAGCACAGTTAGTCGGAACTTGGCAGGCAGGACCAGTTGGTGAGTTTCTTCTGATGATTGAGGTTTACTCACGCGAAGTAACAGTCCATTTTTCATATATAACTTCCCAATCTCTCTCTTCATAGCCATTATCTCTGGGTTAGCTTTGATGTCGTCAGGCCATTTTCCATCGCTCAGTGCTTGGATGGTTGGTCCTATGAGAGAGTCTTCCCTTTGGGCTCTAATTAGTTCTTGTCTTGACATTTGTTCCAGTGAGTTGAGCTGCAAACGTGTGGGATAAGCATATACATCAGGGATACACTCAGGAGAAACTCCAAGTTGTTCTGCATAATTAGGAGAATCTGCAGAAAACCCATTGGTGCCAACTCTCTGACATATTGACTTTACTCCTGCTTGTGATATACTTTGCCACTCAGACTCTTTCTGCCCAGGCTCTATCCGTGACAATAAGTCTGCATCAATGTTTTTTTTCCCAGTCTGTAGATTATGCCAAAATCATAGGCTGATAAGTCCGACAGCCACCGATGCCCAGTAGCATTAACACTAGGAATACCAGAATATTCAGATGAGTACTACACTTATCAGAGCCTGTCAAATTACAGATTGAGGGATTTGCATTCAATTAGGTTTGTGTGACCCCCTGGGGCTGAAGTCTTTTGTGTGCTCAAAACATCCCCCAGTAGCCAAAACAAAACATCTCCCCCATATTCCAACAACAACATTCTTTCTGCAGGTTGAAAGTGCAGCTTTTTACAACACAGACCAAACTTTTGGAGATGTTGATGACTCTTTGCAAATGTCAACGCTAGAACCTTCAGTTTATTTTATAGATATACGTTTTATACTTTTTATACTACTATGCAAAAACTCAGGACAGTATTACACTTTTATTATTTCATTTTATGCTTATGTTCATTGGGTGTTTGGTGTTTTAGGGGTGTTTGGTGTTTCAGTGTTGGTGTAAATTTTCATACTTTTATACTATTATGAAAAAACTCAGGACAGTGTTACACTTTTTTACTATTTTACTATTTTATGCTTATGTTTATTAAATGTTTTAGTGTTTAGTGTTTAGATGGTTACTGTTGCACCGAGGGACTGAGAGAAACGCAATTTCGGTCCTGTGTATGTCCTGTACATATTGCAGTTCTGACAATAAAGTTGACTTTGACTGCCTCTAAGCGAGCAGGTCCCCGGTTCAAATCCTGGTCCGGGGGCCTTTCTGGGTGGAGTTTGCATGTTCTCTCCGTGCATGCGTGGGTTTTCTCCGGGTGCTCCGGTTTCCTCCCACAGTCCAAAAACATGCATGTTAGGCTGATTGTTAACTCTAAATTGACCCTAGGTGTGAGTGAGACAGGTCCCTCTTGTAAATGAGTCCCCGTGGCTCAACGAGTCCAGCCTGTATAAATAAAGGTTGAATGAATGAATGAACAAACTGATATGGAGAGAACACAAATTCTGTAAGAATAAAAATAC
>JBBPBX010080833.1:0-16082 GCA_038048925.1 Garcialebias charrua | reverse complement strand
TCACAACATAAAAATACTGTAAAATGGAAAGCATAAATGTTTTGTTTAATTCACAGTTAACCTTTGTAAACTGTTAAACAATCTTTTTACGTTGTTTGCACAACAAAACTATGTGCGAATAATCAAATATATTTGTTAAAACTACAAATCGTGGTAAAAAACACAAAAAAATACTGTAATGGCTATAACAAAACAATTTTGTTAATATGACATTAAAATGCTGGAAAAACTAAAGTTTTGAACTGTTTTTGAAAATACAAATACAAAGGTAAATCACTTTACAAACTTCTGCTGTACTTTTAACATGATTGATGGAAGAATAATGACAAAAATAAGTTTGCATAGAGCACGAGACCTGAGTTTGCAGGTCGCTTTTGTAAATGAGCCCTCGAGGCTCTATGAGATTTACCTGACTAAATAAAGGTTGAATGAATGAATGAAAAGATAGTGATTTGTATACTTTTAAAGATAGTGATTTGTATATTTTTTTAAAGTTAGAAACAAAATGTTAAGTGTTGTAAGTCATGTGACCACGTTGGGTGGGGGAGAGGGGTTGAACTAAAAACGTTTTTCTTTCTTTCTACTAAAAAGAAACTGTCCAGATGAACTGATTGAGAATGAGCGGGTTTTTCTTTTAGTTTCTGCAAACACATTGCCTGGGACCAGAGCCTTTCTCGCTGAGCTCGGTAGGTGGCGGTATGCACCTTTACGTTGCTTGCGATCCGCCATGATAGAAAAGAAGAAGAAGAAGAACTGGCCTCGTCACGTTCACGGCTGCAGCTAGCCAGATACAGTACTGCTGTTTGGAGGAGCGGAGAAGAAATTTTCTAAAAACTTTTTACATCTTGTTTTGGAGTCTTTGGCTGTTGATTCAGAGAAAATAACATTTCCACGTAAGCTTTACGTTTACTTTTTTCCTACCGGGAATGTCTGCTGAACTGTTAGCGCATGTTGTAAGCTAATGTTAGCATATGTTATAAGCTAATTTAAGCACATGTTGCAAGCTAAGCTAAGCACATGTAATAAGCTAATGTTAGCACATGTTGTTCTAAGCTAGTGCCGTTAGCTTTTAAGACTGCTACACCAATGTGTGATAAATCACACACCCACCAAATTTTCTTAAATGATGACCTGCGTCTTTTGCACAAAGAAACTGGACACTTTAACTTAGGGTATATGCTACATTGCAAAGTGCATGGATAGGAATGAGCCTCGTCTTTTCAAGTGTGTTGGTGCTAACTGTAGTCAAACATTTACAACTTACTCTGCTTTCAAGGGTCATTTTTATCATTTACATAATGCACCTGCGCCACAAGCTACAGCCGTTGTTGCCGATTTAAAATGCGCGGTTGCATTATGTGCCCACCATTTTCTCATGATGGTGAAAGAGCTAGTGTCTCACTTAAATGACCATATTGGAGAGGGCAGGTCAGTGTCATGCCCAGTTAAAGGTTGTAAGAATGTCTTTACAAAGAAGTCGTCATTTACTTCTCATATGTGTAGGAAGCATAAAGCATGCTCCCCTGATAGTATTGATGACATGTACATGGAAACTTGCCCTCAGTCCTCAAGTGCACTTGCCAGCACAGATAATTCTGAAAACACACATGAAGCCATGCAAGCAGCCAGTGAAGCTATTGACATGCCAGAGAATGATAGTGACTCATATCTCAGAAATGTGTGTGTCTTTTAACTTAAACTGCAAGGGCAGATGCTCATACCTGCTTCTACTATAAAAATTATTGTTGAGGAAATGCAAAATATTCACGAGTTAGGTCAAGCCTACACCATATCGAAAGTAATGTCCTTATTAAAAAATATGAGCCTAACAGACGAAGTGATCTGTCAAATCTGTGACTGCATGAAAACGTCTGATTTGTTCTCTGCCTGTCATCAGGGACAATTAAGAACAGTGTATTCCAGAAACCAGACATTCACAAAAATGTTTAAATATACAGAACCCAGAACAATAAAATGTTAGTAGAAAATGTTAACACTCAGAATGTGATCTAAATAATGAAAAATGTGTTGGTGAAATATTTTAACATATTATTTTACACTTTGTGCCCCATGCACAATGTTCTAAACAGGCATAGACATCTTCTTATATTGTACATTGTAAACCTTTTTTTTCCTCTCTGTAATTTACAGACCTGAAAACAGCTCACTTTCGTCTGATGAAGCTTAACCTGCCCAATCGCTGTCATTGCTCTCAGTTTCACCCCAAAGTTCAGCATCTACCTCATCCAGCAGCCCACAGCTTGACTCGCACTGGGAGGACAATTTTGAAATTCCATGGACTAAATTTCAAGAAGAACTGTAAAAAAGTATCAAGTGCCTCAGAGAGGAGTGGCCATTTTTGTTTGATGAAATTGGCATGTCGATCCACTTCAAGGAACTCACTGGGAACGACCTCAAGGAGACCTTCATATGCAACTTGGATTTGAAGGGAAAAAGGCTCCTCAACTACCTGACCCCTGTTTGTGTCAAGAACAACAAGAAGTTCCTTCAGACTTATGCAAGACTTCAGAGGCTACGGGGACAGCAGAGTGGCTGCTCAGAGGATGTGAAAGAGATGGTCCTGCTTCTCCTCAACTACTTTCATGAGAAGGAGGAGTCCATGTTCTTCTATGTACCGGTAGATGAAACGAGTCTGGCAGAAGATGTGCAACTGGAGCAAGTGGCTCTAATGCCAACCATCATTGTCTGTGGTAAGTCTGCTTCATATCTAATTTATTACGTTGTAGGCAGAAGATGTGCAACTGGAGCAAGTGGCTCTAATGCCAACCATCATTGTCTGTGGTAAGTCTGCTTCATATCTAATTTATTACGTTGTACTACTAATGGATTTTCTCATGCGAGTATAGGACCTAATAATATATACGGTACCCTGTTCAATTATTATTTTTTCTTTATAGGACAGTCATGCTATTCCTCAACAAGGTACATGCTGAGTCTGGACCGGACCCTTATCAACACAAACATCCCCTCCTTCGTTTCTGCGTTGTGCCTGATGTTCGGGAGCTACTATTGTTTCAACATCCATTATCCGTCTGAGCTGGCTTCAACTCTGGAATTGCTTCAAAGGTAAATAAATATGGCTTGCTTTCAATTTGTAATACTATAAAACAATATGTATTTTACCCAGATGCATGCTCAATAATCCAGGTAGAAAAATCTAGAAAAGCTAAGTCTGGTCCTCTGGACATAAAAAAAAAAAAAAAACTCTAGAAACGTTTAATCTTTCGTCTGAAAGACTTCTTCAGTCTGAGGTGCTGTATTCAGCTCAGTCTTATAGCACCTGCTCACAGTGGATCAACCAGTTTGCAGATGACAGCCTGAAACCAGCTGCTCCCATGATCAAGGAGGACCATCAGCCTAACGATGGATTGTTAGCACCCTGATGGTTGTTTGCTATTCACAGAGGGCTGAGTGATACTAGCAATAACAGCATTGTAAGATGGGGACAGTTGAACCCGGAGGCCTCCACCTCTGTTTAATGATGGACGGTTTCTTTTCACAAAGATGGCCACGTTCGTAGGAACACTGGTTTGAGAGAGGAGTAAAGGAGGCCATCTTTGTGAAAAGAAACCGTCCATAATTAAACAGAGGTGGAGGCCTCCGGGTTCAACTGTCTCCCTCTTACAATGCTGTTATTGCTAGTATCACTCAGCCCTCTGTGAATAGCAATAACCATCAGGGTGTTAACGATCTATCGTTAGGCTGATGGTCCTCCTTGATCATGTGAGCAACTGGTTTTGTCTGTCATCAGCCAACTGGTTGATCCACTGTGAGAAGGTGATATTTATAAGACTGAGCTGAATACAGCAACTCAGGCCCTGTTTATACAGACACTGTGGGGGGAAACGGAGGTTTTGGGTATGTTCATTCATTCATTCATTCATTCAACCTTTATTTATACAGGCTAGCCTCGTTGAGTCACGGGGACTCATTTACAAGAGGGACCTGTCTCACTCACACCAAACAACCATCCACTCTCACACTCACACCTAGGGTCAATTTAGAGTCACCAATCAGCCTAACAAGCATGTTTTTTGGTCTGTGGGAGGAAACCGGAGTACCCGGAGGAAACCCACGCATGCACGGGGAGAACATGCAAACTCCACCCAGAAAGGCCCCGGACCGGGATTTGAACTGGCAACCTTCTCGCTGAGAGGCAGCAGCTCTACCAGTTGTGCCACCGTGCTGCCCAAAATGAGACTACCTGTATAAATAAAGCTTAAAGGTATTGTGACATGATGTTGGAAATTTGCATATTTGTCACAACATATATATCTTATATCATTCAGCTCTGTTCGTTTTTGCAAAATAAATTATAAATATATAAAAATTTCATTCCAAGTTATGGTAGTTTTTTCTCTGGGACACGCCCCTAAAAACCTGCGCACTTCCGCAAAACGTCATTGTGACGTACCCGTGGGTAGCCGCTGCTCAACGCGCATGTAAATAATAATAATCCATGTCGAACAAACACAACCTATTGTTAGTACATGAATGTATTAAAGCAATCGAAGGGTTATTATTCATCCTATACAGTTATTGGACACTCGATCAATTGAAAAGTGATTTAGACACGGTTTATTTCATACACAGTAGCTAAGTGAGGATAGCTTCGTGATGTGGCTTCTTTGTTCTTGGGCTGAGCTAACAGAGTCCCGATCGCGTTTGAGATCTATCATTTTAAGACAGTAAATCATCCAAAACTCTCATTAATAAACCCTCCCTGAATAAGAAAAACTTACTGATGTTACTTGATCGCGCAGACATAATTTAAAAATACATAAATAGCAACGTGTGTTTGCTCCTGTATCTCGGCTAGTTTGTTAGCAGCGAACAAACACAACCTATTGTTAGTACATGAATGTATTAAAGCAATCAAAGGGTTATTATTCATCCTATACACTTATTGGACCCTCGATCAATTGAAAAGTGATTTAGACACGGTTTATTTCATACACAGTAGCTAAGTGAGGATAGCTTCGTAATGTGGATTCTTTGTTCTTGGGCTAAGCTAACAGTCCAGATCGCGTTTGAGATCTATCATTTTAAGACAGTAAATCATCCAAAACTCTCATTAATAAACCCTCCCTGAATAAAAAAAATTACAGATGTTACCTGATCGGCAGTAAGATGGTCGCTGCAGACATACGACTCTTTGGTAGGACACCATGGGTCCCTCTTCTCTGTACTTGTCCATTCTAGGTGAAGTTTCTCATCTTTTGGGAATTTGTGAATGCTCACTTGTTCACTGCTGATATTAGAACACCCAAATGCGCTACAACGTGACAGCATTTTTCAAGTTACACAAAAAAAGAGGCTATCTTTCAGAAAAAGAATCTGTATGGCAAGCAGTTAAAACACCAGACAAACGGGCAAGGCTCTGCCCTATGCCCACATGTACGTCACAATGACGTTTTGCGGAAGTGCGCTGATTTTTAGGGGCGTGTCCCAGAGAAAAAACTACCATAACTTGGAATGAAATTTTAATATTTTTATACTTTATTTTGCAAAAACGAACAGAGCTGAATGATATAAGATATATATGTTGTGACAAATATGCAAATTTCCAACATCATGTCACAATACCTTTAAATAAAAATAAACATTTCATCCCTCTTAGTAATCTTTTCTATTCTGTCCACTTAAAGCCTGAATTTTAATTTAATTTAAATTAGCAACAACTTTTCTAGATATAGTTAAATGAGAAAAACAACTTGGTTTAAATACAAATTTAAATAATAATAATACATTTAATATCAGCACATAAGGAGCTCTGTTGTCTCATTATAGTTACAGTTTTAAACTTCAACACACCCACTAAAACCAACTTCAAAATATCTGTCTTAGTTTCATAAAGAAAGGCTGAAACACTTTATGGTCACACTAAAACTAAATTTATATAATGGGCAATGCCTAACTGTTCAACTGGCTCTGCAGCGCCACCTGCTGCTGAACTGACCCGTCTATGATGAGGTTTTCATATGCAGCATTCTTGTCGCACACAGGACAGATCCAGGTGGGCTTCTTCTCATTCATCTGCAGGTAGAGCGCAGCATCGAAACACTGCAGGTGAGAACATGTGACAGCTCTGCACGGCACGGTAAGGCGCATCTTCCCCAGCTTCAAGACAAACAGAGGTGACATCATCACACTGATTTCAGAGTGTACAGAAACTTACACTGAAACACACAACTGGATGTGTCACACATTAAAGCCAAATAAAGTACACTAGCTGTGCTTTGTTTCTGTTAAAAATCTTTGATGGGCACCATGACTGTGGTTCTGATGGAACTGTTGCGTTCACATAAAAAAAGGCCTTTTCCTGTTTCAATAACTGCTTTTTTGGTTAACCACCCCTCCCCCATTTTAAAGGTGTGACATTCCTTGAAGGATCACCTGCATGCCAGAGTTTTAAACTAAAGCCCCAATCGCACGGAATTAGTTTTACCTAAGGACCAGTCTAATCTCCCTAACGTCTGCATTTTATGTGGCACGGGGTAACCAAAGTCTGAGATTTAGCTGAAATTTACGGACATCTTCCAGATATGATGTTAACGTGCTGCGTTGTCACGACCAGGCCCGTCCATAATAATGTGTTTAATGTGCAGACGGTCTCAGGCTTTGATGTGGTTTTACAAATCAGCACTAAAGAAAACTAAAGAATGCACAATTGAAATTGTGTTAATCTACTTGTTGAGGAGGAGGCAACCCGACCGGCCACTTTAAGAGGTTAAAAAAGCCACGTTCAACTCAGATGGCCAGCTGTCACCGGCCGTGCGTGTGAGCGGCCGGTGACAGCTGGCACGCAGGTTGAAATGGATTTGCGACCGGTCCAGGGTGTCCCCTGCCTCTAGCACAGTGATGGCTGGACACGGGCACCACCGTGCCCGTGTCCAGCCATCACTGTGCTAGAGGCAGGGGACACCCTGGACAGGTCGCAAATCCATTTCAATCCTGCTACCCAAAAAGGACAAAGCGGATAAATATATGGATGGATGGATGCAAGAAAGTTCATGCTCAATAATCCAGGTACCAAATCCAATAATTCTCAGTCGGGTCATCTGGATCTCCAGATCTCCAGATGACCCGACTGAGAATTATTGGATATGGATGGATGGTTTGCACGCACGCGTCTGCACCTCCTGTCATCTGCGATGAAGGAAGCAGCAGCTCATAAAAGCCGAAGCGAAAAAGAAAAATATGGTATTTAACGACCGGCCGGTTTAAAGAGGTTAAAAAAAATTAAAAAAAACGTTAAGCTCAGATGGACAGCTGTCAGCTGCGTGAAGCTGACATCCAGAAATCAAAGTAGCACAAACGTAGCACTTACCACTCATTGTATTTGATTTGATTTTTATTTTTTTTGGACGTGGGTGGGGTGTCAGCTTCACGCAGCTCGCCACCGGCTGTGTGTGTGAGCGGCTCCCACCAGTTGAAATGGACTTTACCTGGTTTTACCTGTCCAGGTGTCCCCCACCTCTCGCACAGTGATGGCTGGACATGGGCACGTGTGACTCCCGCTAACCGAAAAGGAGGAAGAGAGTATGGTGAGCATGCGCTTGTCTCCGCACGTCCTGTGGCGGTGAAGGAAGTAGCAGCTCATAAAAGCCGAAGCGAAAACATAAAAAATAAAATTTCAGCCGAAGCAAGCAGCGCGTTCATTTAAAATAGCCTTGTTCTATATATTTTTCCAAATGATTTTACGTAACAAAAACAAAAAACTCATTACGTATCGGATCCTGCACATTTCTTTCCAAATCACAGAGATACCTATTCTCATTGGATTAGTTTCCTCACAGGACCTCGGAGTTCAACAAAATATAGTAGGTAATGTGCGGGGGAATTTTCACTTTACAAATTACTGACATGACAGATTCGCATGGGAGTAACAACACAGACAAGCTCCGTAATTATTACAAATAGCATGTGGTCCTTAGGTAAAATTAACCCCGTGCAAATAGGGCTTAAGACCATCTTTTGATGAGAAATGACAGTTGTAACTGGTTTCGTATCAAATAATTTAAAAAAAATTAGCATTATCATATGAATTATCATAGGCCAAGCTGTTAAATATCTTGTGAGAAAATCCCTGTGCCCATAGTGTGCATTGTGAAAGGCACTCCGCTACGACCACACCAATGTTTAGCTCAATGTCTATAAAGCTGACTGCGTTATAGCTATTGCTGTGTTTGCCAAGGTTGATTAGCTGTGTTAACAATCTTGAATTGGGTTGACTCTAAAAATCAATTTGTTGTAAATGAACATCTAATAATAATTTTCTAAGAGTCTGTTGGAGTCAGTCTCCCCACCAAAACGCACCTCCACACACACTTCTACACCTCCAGATGCAGAAAGAGGACCACCTGCATCATGAAGGACCACACTCACCCAGCACACACACTCTTTGCCCCACTCCCCTCAGGACGGAGGTTAAGAAGCATCAAGTGTAGAACCACTAGACTGAGGAACAGCTTCTACCCTGAGGCTGTTAGACTCATGAATAAATAACCAGGATAATCACTGTGAAATATCACATCATGTTGCTGCTGATCTGTTTCATGTTGCTGTGTTCATTTGTACTCATCTGCTCAAACAGACTCATGTTTGTGCTGCTGTTTGGCATATTGTTTTTATACCAATACTAGTACTTTGTGTGTTTTAGCTGATGTTTTTCTTAGTTCATATCTTAGATCTTATTACGGTTTTTCTTTTACATTGTATACTTTTGTTGGATGTAACTGGGACCCTGTGTGCACAATTTTGTTCCACCACATCACATATGTCAAACTCAAGGCCCGGGGGCCAAATGTGGCCCTCGTTGACATCTTATCTGGCCCCCAAGATGATATTTTAAATATACCGTAAAATACTTGTATCACTTTTTTTTTTGGGTAATCTTTGATCATGATGTCAAAAGTGCAAGAGAGATTGTCAAATGAGACCAGTCAAACTCTTACCAAGAAAATATGTTGGGTATCTAACTTTCATTTAAATTCTGAAACTAGCCCTTAGTTTGAAAAAGGTTTTAATGTTGGATCCCTTTTGTAAGTGGGTTTGACACCCCTGCACCACATGAACCACGTGTGGTGCGTATGACAAATAATGAACCTTGAAACTTGAAAATCCATCCAGTAGTTCATGAGATTTTGTGCTAAAAGACAAACAAAGGTACACGCACACACTGGGCAACAATTATTGTGCACTAGTAATACAGCCTAAAAAGACTTCTGCATGTCTAGCAAACAAAGGCCAGAACTTTTAAACACAAAACATGGCTGCACAGCTTATTGGCTCAAATTTTTATCACAATATATTTCTTAATTTCGGTCGATAACGATATAATTCGATATCGATATAAACAATATAAAAGCCTAAAAAAACTAAAAACTATACAAATTAATCTTCACCTTTTATTTGTATTTAGCAGCCAAAAAAAATGGAAATACCGTCAAATAAACATAAAATTCTCAACCCAATAATTCTCAGTCGGGTCATCTGGACAGTTTATTTTTTATAGAAACGTTTCACTCTCCATCCAGTTTCTATAAAAAATAAACTGTCCATATGACCCGGCTGAGAATTATTGGATTTGGTACGTGGATTATTGAGCATGAACTATCTTGCCATAAAATTCTCAACTATGTCAATATTAATAGTTTTAACTTTAAACAACTTTAAAATTTACAGCATTGAAATTCATAGTTACCAGTAATTAAATAAAACATTTGGGTGTTGTTATTGATGAGAAGCTGACATGGAAATCTCATGTAAATTACTTAAGAATAAAAATAACAAAATCAATTACATTACTGTATAAAGTAAAAGAGTTTTTGAATGACAAAGTTTGAATATATTGTATAATGTAATGATTGTTCCATATTTAATCTGTTGTATTGAAGTTTGGGGAAAAGCATGCAAAACAATTACAAACCCTTTTTTTTATTTTACAAAAAAGAACTATAAGAATTATTAGTAGGAAGTGCTATGGTCACCCAACAAATATATTATTTCATCAATTGAAATTATTAAAATTTTATGATTTGGTTGAACATAGTATTTTACAAGTCATGTATAAAACTCGAATGAGGGAAAACTGGACCGTGAGATCGATAGGCGGATAGGTGCAGCGTCCGCAGTGAAGCGGGCGCTGTACCGGTCTGTCGTGGTGAAGAGAGAGCTGAGTCGAAAGGCAAAGCTCTCAATTTACCGATCGATCTACGTTCCCACCCTCATCTATAGCCGTTTTCGCATTGGCCAGCCCTCAATGGCCCGGGCCACCCCTGGGTGGCTCTGGGCCACCCGCGTTCATTACGCATTTGCCGCAGAGCCGCCTTGAAGTGGGTGGGCAGTTCTCTGGAAGTGGGTGGGGTGCTCTCTTCACGTGGGTGGAGTGTTCGTGTTTTAAGAGAGGAGACTCCGCTAAAAAAAAATTGTTAGCTGGATATATATATATTAGTGTTTCTGAGTTAAATTTTTGTTAATAACTGATCACAAATCAGCTTATGTTACAACGTAAATAACAACGAAGCGCACACCCATTTCCGCCTTTCCGCGCGACTTGAATGTCATTAAACAATAACTAAAACAATAACTAATATTGTCTAACTGTTGCGCGCAGCCAGGGTTTTAAAATATAACTAATAATCTCTAACTTCTACGTGCAGCTAAAATGTTAAGAGGAGTGATTCCTATATGGGTAAGGTGGACACCTGAAAATCCAGTCCGCTGTATAGCTCAAAGCGTTAATGCACTGTCGTTTTGACCCGGCGAAGCGGGTTCGCTTCCCGCCTGGGACAAAGTTATTTTACTTTTTTTTTTTTTATTGGAGTAAATAAAAAGGAGTTTGTTAACCAAACAAACTCCTTTTTATTTAAAAGAAAATGTGAATAAAGAAAAAAAAAGTAAAATAACTTTGTCCCAGGCGGGAAGCGAACCCGCTTCGCCGGGTCAAAACGACAGTGCATTAACGCTTTGAGCTATACACCGGACTGGATTTTCAGGTGTCCACCTTACCCATATAGGAATCACTCCTCTTAACATTTTAGCTGCACGTAGAAGTTAGAGATTATTAGTTATATTTTAAAACCCTGGCTGCGCGCAACAGTTAGACAATATTAGTTATTGTTTTAGTTATTGTTTAATGACATTCAAGTCGCGCTGAAAGGCGGAAATGGGTCCGCGCTTCGTTGTTATTTACGTTGTAACATAAGCTGATTTGTGATCAGTTATTAACAAAAATTTAACTCAGAAAAACTAATTCAGCTAACAATTGTTTTAGGGGTTTCTCGTTTCTGTAGTTAAATTTGAATGAAATTCAACCCTCGCGCTGAGGTTGTTTGAATGAGTCCCGCCCCTGCTGCAAACAACGAATCAAATGTGAGCAGTACATGACGTGAAACTGGGTCCGTGGGGCTCGGCCCGATAAGAACCACGGTGGAGATGGTTCCAGAACAAGGGTGGATCCCGGGCGGAAAAGGTAAATGCGAATACGCCGAACCCGGGTTAGAAGCTGGGAGAGCCGGGAAGGGCTGGCCAATGCGAAAACGGCTTATGGTCATGAGCTTTGGGCTATGACCGAAAGAACAAGATCTCGGATACAAGCGGCTGAAATGAGTTTTCTCTGCAGGGTGTCTGGACTCTCCCTTAGAGATAGGGTGAGAAGCTCAGTCATCCGGGAGGGACTCGGAGTAGAGCCGCTGCTTCTCCACATCGAGAGGAGCCAGTTGAGGTGGCTCGGGCATCTGGTTAGGATGCCTCCTGGACGCCTCCCTGGTGAGGTGTTCCGGGCATGTCCCACCGGGAGGAGACCCAGAGGAAGACCCAGGACATGCTGGAGGGACTATGTTTCTCGGCTGGCCTGGGAACGCCTTGGGATTCCCCCAGAGGAGCTGCTCCAAGTGGCTGGGGAGAGGGAAGTCTGGGCCTCCCTACTTAGGCTGCTACCCCCGCGACCCGACCCCGGATAAGCGGAAGAAGATGGATGGATGGATGGATGGATGGATAAAACTCATAAAATTATTAGTCAAAGTCAAGTCAAAGTCAACTTTATTGTCAGAACTGCAATATGTACAGGACATACACAGGGCCGAAATTGCGTTTCTCTCAGTCCCTCGGTGCAACAGTAACCATCTAAACACTAAACACTAAAACATTTAATAAACATAAGCATAAAATAGTAAAAAAAGTGTAACACTGTCCTGAGTTTTTTCATAATAGTATAAAAGTATGAAAATTTACACCAACACTGAAACACCAAACACCCCTAAAACACCAAACACCCAATGAACATAAGCATAAAATGAAATAATAAAAGTGTAATACTGTCCTGAGTTTTTGCATAGTAGTATAAAAAGTATAAAACGTATATCTATAAAATAAACTGAAGTTTCTAGCGTTGACATTTGCAAAGAGTGGCACAGCAGCATATAAGTTAATGTACACAGTATATGTATGAGGTAGTTGATGTTGGTATATAGGCAAAGTGGCATATGAAGTAAGGCACATAAGGCACATTTGGCATCCTTAGATAAGGCTAGTCAGAGAATGCTGTATATGTATCTGCAGTAGTGTAGATAAAAGTAGTGTAAATGTAAACAGTAATAATAAATGTAAAGCAGTAGTAATAAATGTAAACAGTATTAATAAATGTAAACAGTGAATGTAAACAGTAGTATGACTATAGCCCCCTGAAATACCCCCTGAGATATGAGTGTTTGGTATTAAATGTTTCCTGACTAACTTTATTAATTTTTTAATGCTTTCTGCAACACTTGTGAGTTACACACGATGTCTGGAGAAAACATTTTAGTTTAGTGTCAAGCTGATCAACTTGGTATTTGCAATTAGGTTTTATCAGGCGCAGAGTTATGTGGGAAAACTGAGCTTGTTTCTCCTACATGACCTTGTAGCCCTCCTTGGTAAGAGATGCAACAGTCTAGTCAGAGAAGACATTTTTTCCTTTAGAGGTGCCTAGCACCACTTTGCTTTGAAAAACAAGTTTGAGTGAAGACATCACACACACACACGCACACACACACACACACACACGCACGCACGCACACACACATACATACACCCCACAAGGTATAAAAATGAACAGCGCACTTAGAGTCTTTGAAGTCTGCCGTTGAGTCTCTGATCAAGATGTCCGGTTTACATTGATGACCATATCTCCCGCCGAATTGTGAGACTTCCCGGTTCAGTGTCAAGGTGAGAGATATTGTAATTTGTTACACGTCAATGCCTAAGTGTGTGTATTTAAGTTTTACTGTGGCGAGATTAAACAGACACTTTGATCTTAGCAGCAAAACTGTTTGTATGTGTGTTATGTTTTTGTACATCTGAGGTGACTTGTACAACTGTATGTGTTTTTACTTTTTCCTTCATTTGTCACAGTTCTCTTTAATAAATGACACATCATTTTAAAGGAGTCTGTGTGTGATTTTCCTAAACAGCTGTGCCAATCTTTCTGTGAACTTGATAAAACATTAAACATTTGGGTTGATATGAAATATCATAAAACACCCCCTAATATTCAATTAAAATTTGTTTAAAAAAGAGAGTCATAACCTGAAGAGAATGTAAATGTTTGTAAAACCTTCATTTAGAACTAGTCTGAAGGAGGTGAGTTGTAAATCAGGAAACAGGATTGTGGAGTTGACTTGATATCACCATAAAGGGCAGCACGGTGGCACAACTGGTAGAGCTGCTGCCTCTCAGCGAGAAGGTTGCCGGTTCAAATCCCGGTCCGGGGCCTTTCTGGGTGGAGTTTGCATGTTCTCCCCGTGCATGCGTGGGTTTCCTCCGGGTACTCCGGTTTCCTCCCACAGACCAAAAAACATGCTTGTTAGGCTGATTGGTGACTCTAAATTGACCCTAGGTGTGAGTGTGAGAGTGGATGGTTGTTTGGTGTGAGTGAGACAGGTCCCTCTTGTAAATGAGTCCCCGTGACTCAATGAGGCTAGCCTGTATAAATAAAGGATGAATGAATGAATGAATAAACATTTATAAAACTATTTATTTGTTTTAAAATATGATTAAATTTGTTGGGAAGGTATAGTGCAGGTGAAGGATACCTGAAGTTTTGTTTTCAGTTGGAGATTGTTCAAGTGAAAGTTGTTGTTTGTAGTTATTTTGTATTTTTTTTAAAGGTGCAGATATTACAAGACTATTTTCTTCTTTCAGCACCTTTTCATTCAGGTTTTTTTTTTTCTTCTGATGAATCTGTTTTGTTTTGAATACGGTAAATGAATTTAAAAAAAAAACATGCAGCGCTGGGACTGTTTGTTTCAGTACGTTGTAGTTTCAGGGACATGTTGGCTCAAACTTTATTCTGCTTCATCTTCTGACTCTCATCATATTCTATCGAGTGTAAACTCTTCAGATGAAACAAGTTAGATGTTTCCACAGCTAGTTAGAACGACTCTCCGTCATGTTTTGCAAAATAAAGAGACAGAGTAGGACTCGCTGCAGAAGAAACCTGCAGTTTTAACAGATCTTAGAAAGCCGAACCACTTCCACACCGACAAATTAGTCTTTCCTCTCTTATCAGTGGTGTCATCTGCTTTGTCTTCGCTTGTGAAACTTTGTTCAGTCACATTCTGATGGGACATGGGCACTGGTTTTGAAGCGAAAACTAAACGCGCGTTGGAACTTAGCATAGCCTGCTACCGCTAACGCTTGCTGGACTCGAGCGCTGCGTAATATCGACGTCACCACGCACTTACGTACATGTGTCACAGCTTTTTCTGTCCGGGCGCTTCAACCCGAACAGAAAAAGAAAAGCCTCAGTTAAACGCTGTAAAATCCTATCGAAATATCGAAAATATGCTTAAACTTCATATTATCGTCACTGAATAAAAGTACCGTATTTGTCGGACTTTAACACACTCCTGTGTATAATACGCTTTGACCAATTATTGCCAATAAACCAGAAAAAAACATACATAATACGCTTCGGTGTTTAATACGCATCTATTATGCGTCACCGCTACGCGACGCGTCAGCGCCTCGTTTGCCCTGCTTAAAATGGCGGCCACAGAAGCGTCAGCACGGAAGGACTTTACAAGATTAAAACGGTAAAAACTATTATTTCTTTGCTGAGAAAAAATATATTTCTTAGCTGACGTTATAGCACAAGGGTTCCCGAGCTTAACCGTTCCTTAATCAATTCACGAAATGGTCAAATCTGCTGAATTTAAATTGTTTCGGTTTGACTTTTTCCAAACAGCCTCGGGGGCGCTACAAAAATAAATTATAAATAAATCGAATTTTATCTCAAATGTCTTCTACAAGTCAACAGTCTGTAAATTGAAACCATATAATTACACTCTGTAAGCAGAAAAAATATCCACCAAGTGGTTTCTGAGCTGTTTATCTAAACAGTAGGTATCAGTTTATGGTAGCCAACAGCTAACATGCTAAAAGCGTTTTTTTTTTTTTAGCTCTAAATATCTTCTGCAGCTAACAGGCTGTAAATGACCACCAAATAATTACACTGTAAGTTTCAAGAAAATCTGCGGTGTGGTTTAATGAGTTATCTTGCTTAAAAAAACCGCTAACAACACAGCTAAATGGTAACTACCTCCAGAGCAGGGCAGCGACATTCAGTCTGAGCAGAGGAGGCTTTTTTCGGACACATGACGGTCGGTGGACTCTCTGGAAGTGTCCGCTAGCGGACAAAAGTGGTACTGCACCATTTTTAGGCCAAAATGAAAAACGGCGAATCAGAGCCAAAAATGGGTCTAAAAATATGGGGGGAAAAAATCCATAAATAATACGCTTCGGTGTATAATACGCAGGACATTCAAATGAGCAAAAAAACTGCGTGTTATAGACCGACGAATACAGTATATCGCGATATTTATCGTTATTGAATTATTGTCCAGAACTACTAGTCTCATACAGTTGCAAAGGTACCGGTACTGGTTTTAAAGATTAATGCTGTTTAAACGATCAGTAACGAATACCCTGATGTATGCTCAATAATCCAGGTAGAAAAATCTAAAAAAGCCAAGTCTGATCCTCTGGACAGTCAGCCAACTGTTTGATCCACTGTGAGA
>JBBPBX010080832.1:0-16082 GCA_038048925.1 Garcialebias charrua | reverse complement strand
AAGGTATTGAAAATTAAACCCACAAACAAATAAAATAAATAAAGTGTGGGACTGAGTGAAAAAAAAAGAAAAAATTGAGGAAAACGCGCTGACTTTCGCTGATAAAATAATCTGATAGGAGTTCCTGGACCAGTTAAAAATAGAATAAAATTAGTCGCAGAATACTAAATCTTTTTATGTTCTAAAATAATGGTTTCCTGCCATGTGAGGAGTCAATGCCTGCCTCACCTGCGTGACTTGTCTCTGCTCTCCAAACTGCGTGTGGCTTTCTCTCTCTGCAGTGCTGTGCTGCTCTGGACCAGTGGCGGAGTTAGACTTTTATTGCTGGGGGGGCCGAGAGGGGGCCAAGGCTAAGGGGTCCACTTACTACGGCACAGTGGGAAAAATGGATTTATCCCAATTTTTTGGGGGGGATTTGTAGACGCTATGAAATTTTGAAACAACATATTTTTCCCTTAAAATGATACAGGCTCTCAGTTTAAACTTTTGATCTGTGATCTAAATATTTTAAGTTTAGAAACCAAGTGGTTTTCTAAACAGCTTTAGTGTTTGACTTTGTCCACACTCATAAAACACACAATGAAGTATCCAAAAAATATATATACCGGTAAACTTAAATGGTACATATCGCCCCTTGCTGCTTTGAGCATGTAGTCACAAGACTACATTGAAATAAGAAAAATAAAATGATAAAAATACATTTCTATGTTTATTTTATTTCTATTCAAGACACTATGATAAGAATGACTATATATTTAATATAGGCAAATACAGAGTACAGTATCTCTGTTTACAATTCTGGTTGGTGGTGTGCCTCGTGATTTTTTCAGTGAAAACACAGTGTGCCTTGGCTCCAAAAAGGTTGAAAAACACTGGTCTAATGAAAATAAACAGTTTAAGTTAATTAGAATGATTTAAAAATAAAAAATAAATAGCTAAACAAGAGCATAGTTTTGCTAAATTAGGCTGAAAAGTTGGATTAAAAGTGTAGAATTAGCTGAAAAAGCTGAAACAGGCTATATACAGAAATTATTAAGTAAAATACCTTGATATCACAATATTTTTTGCCTCAATAAAAGCACGGTCCTACTTGTTATTTATTTAATTGTTCCATACATATCTTTTAAAAATGGGAGTTGAAACTGCATATTTCTTGGTGCATTTGTGTGTACAACTGGACCAGTGCTCTGTTTTTATTTTTTATTTATTTTATAGACGTTTTAATAAGATATAACACCCTGCGGACTGTTGCTCGCTGCTCTCAGAGCCTCTCAGCTTCTGCGCAGAGAGGAGCAAAAGCCGCGCGGCTTCTCTCGTCTTCTCCCTGGCTCCCCGTTCTGCGGTGGCCCCTGGAGTTCTGGTCGTAGATTCAGGGCTCGGTTCTGTCCAGAGAGCATGCGGCACGTGCGCTCAGAGCTCTGCTGTGCGGATACCTTCTGAACTCCCGACCCACGGGGAGAGAAAAAGAGAGGGGCAGATATTCCCGGAGCTTTTGCTAAAAATCTGCTATAAATCATGAAATCATGAAATAACACATTTAGTGTTATTTCTCTACCATATAAATAAACGCTCCTGTATTATTTTTAAATAAACAAATAAATAATGGCGATGCAATTTGAAAACATGGTGAGTCATGGACTTTAAAGAATTCAAAAATGGAAGGAGGAAAATAATGATTACTGTATTTTTAGCCTGTATGACATATTTATGGATTGCTTTTTCTTCTTAAATATGAAACAAACATTGAGGCGCTGAAGTTAGAACAGTTTTATTTAGATACAGCAGTTAATAGAGTAATAAACGAATTCTCCACCTCTTCAGGAGTTGGTGCTGGGTTCCTGAAACACAAAAATAAACGTTACATTAAAACGGTTTACACTTCTCCATTTTAACAGGACTAGATCATTTTCTACAGCGTGAATGTGGGTGAAATGAAAGAATAGAACTTCAGCTCAGCTCTGAACGGGGGTCTGGTTTTAACCAGGCTAGAAGGCCTCAGGATTGTACGGTTTTTTGAATAAACAAATAAAATATTTGCGGATAGTTCGAGACAAATTAATTAGGGCCGAATGAACCGTCACAGCTGGAAGGATTGATCAAAAAAGATTATGACATTCTATCTCAATAATTTTAGGTTATAACACTTAGATAAACGGAAAAGTAAGAAAATTGCAGTGGACCTCCCGTTAGCATAGCATATGCCTAACAGCGGACATTTTATAACTTTGTAACGGTAGACAGCTCACATCGGATTCGCTAACAAAGCGTACAGTGGCGCGTCGTGTAGATAAACAATATCGACTTTAAATAATCCAAATTTAGTTTTTGTAGACGAACTTAGCAGCTAACAGCAAAGCTAACGAGCCATAGGTCCGACGTGGTTTACGAGATGTAGTCTTATAATTTGTGTATAGGCTGTGAGGATGTAGAACCGAACGCATCATACTTGTATTTCCCAATATAAGAAGCAGAGAAAGTGGATTACCAATTTGGAAGACGTACTTTTGTGAATAGATCCAGTGAATGTCCACGTCGTCTTGTGAGCGTCGACCCGAAGAGCAGGGTTGCCAGATCGCTAGACAAAAGAAGCGATCAGCTCCTTCAAAACAAGCACAACTAAGCGACTCAATGTCCACGAGAAGCGAAAATAAAAACCCGCCACAAGCGGCTGATCAAATTTGAAAGCGGCTCCAGGGAAAACAAGCCCAATGCCGCTGGAAATAAGCGGATTTGGCAACTATGGGCAAAAGACACAGTTGTTTCGTGTATAGCCTGAGCAGGGTTGCCAGGTGAGAAATGTAGGATTATCGTACACCCATTATAAACAAAATAATAAGTACTGTACTGTAGCGTCTAACAGGCACTCACAGCTTTGTGGCGTCAGTACTGGGGGGAACCATAGACATTAATACGCATTATTGTCTGGTGGTAATTAATGAGCTCAACAGAAAGTCTTCTGTCACATTTAGAAAAGCAGGATTAGCTGGAATTCCAAGACGCCTTCAGGGTTAAAAAAAAAAACTCCGACAGACAGTTGCGACAGGCTGATGAAAACCGATCACAACTACACGTTTACAGAATGGCGAAATTATTGTATTTTTGGCCTTTGTCGGGATTATTGATCGTACAGAGGGCAAAATTATCGTACAAATACGAAAATTATCGTACAGCTGGCAACATTGAGCCTGAGTATAATGGAGACCCCTGATGGACGAAAAAAGGTACTGCAGACAGGAGCATAATAATTTCTAGAAAAAACCAAAAACAGGTCGGAGTCACTTTATTTTTTAATTTAGTCATCCAGTTGGGTTATTCGTTCTGAAACATTTAATAAAAGTAAAGGGGTGCAGGTACAGAGTTTAATAACTGTTTGGAGTCAGATGAATAAAAGAAGAGGACAGATTGGGGTTTGAAGAATAAATAATAATAATAATAATAGTAATGAATTCAATTTATAACGCACTTTTCATTAATGGAAATCTCAAAGTGCTAAGGAGGGAGTAGCCCTCACAGACAGGTCTTAAATGAATACATATTTATAGATGTGGAAAATGGATTTAAAATTCATTCATTTCTAAATTTTGATGCACTTTTAACATGCAGGAAAGGGTTTTAACAGAACTGTTTTTTTGTATGTCCAGAAGCTCAGATTTAGCTTTTTTAGATTTCTCTACATGGATTATGGAGCATGCATCAGGGTATTTAACAAAACAGTTTGTTGAATAAATGTTTTAAAACGTGCAATCACTGATCATTTCTTTAATATGTAATGCACTTAAATGTTAAACTGAGTAAAAATGTAAAAGGACAATTAATTTAATGTTAATATTTTTATAATTTCTTTATTCTTTGCACTAATACAAAGACAAAAGTGGACTTTTGGAATGAGTATTCTGGTCTGACCCCCTTGAGATCAGATTAAGCTGTATGCGGCCCCCAGATCAAAATGAGTTTGACACCCCTGGACTAACAGTTATATACCTGGAACAACAGGCCAAAATGAAAGAGCCCACATTTTACTTTGAATAAATGAGCCACTGAGCTTAATAATTTCAAATTGACAATTTAGGAGGGCATGAAAATATACACGATACATAAATAAATCCAACAAGAAGGCAGGTCTTAGGAGGCTCAAGGAATTTGCTAATGATCATAGACTGTATACTAGCAAGGGGGTCTTAGAAGACCGTAAATTATATTTTCTGAAATAAAAGTAGGCTACAGTATTTTTTGATTTCAGGGTTAAATTGATTATTTCACTTTTAGGTAAACTAATGTTTTGGATCTGTTGTGCAGATCAGATTAAAAGATGCCTCCGTCGAAGGTTCCATAATAAAGATTGTTAACAGAAAATTAATTTGATCCTGGTCTGTTAATGATTTTTTTTAAATTTTTTAGTTTTTCAATTTTTTAAATAGCCTCATTGAACAGTGTTGATGGAACAAGAGTGAGTCTTATGAATCCCACCTCATCTATACAGAACACATAATGGTAAATATGCATTAAGATAGGCCTCTGTCAAAACACATGCAGCATCTGACTTTTGAATCTCAGCTACTGTGGTTATTGATCAGATCGGATCAGATTTAATATGAAGGTGTGTCCAGAAACTGACTCGCTGTGACTTCACTGGGAAGAACAAACTCATATGCAACCTTGCTCAAGAACTTTGAGGGGCATACGCAAGGAACGACTGAAAACAACAAAGGCACCGAAAGAACAAAAGACTGTCCACAAAAACTTTCAGCCGAGCAGAGGCAAAGACTTTCTCAAAGAACTGTCGAAACATGGTCATCAGACACAAATGGCCAGGATATACGGTCCGGATTTGGGGGGTCCGGACGAGAATCAGAACCCAGTGAACGTCTCACTGGGGGCTGGAACAAGAGAAAGCTGAACACGTTCTCCAAACAGACAAGAGAACAAATGGTCCTGAAGTCACTCACACCAGCAAAGGCCGCACCCCATATTGATCTGTGAGGATCTGTCGTTGATCTTAGTAGCCGGGATCAAAACTACAGTTGCTATGATAAATTTTTAATGAAACACATAGGCACATTTGGGCCTGCCAGCGCAGGCTTCATGATTTTTAGTTATACTGTACTCAGGTGGACCTGACGACTTGCTTCTTCTGGTTCCTGTAACTCTGTGGTGAAGCTGAAGGGGAGCAAGGGAAATGATCCTAGCTCCTGACCCCAAAACGAGTTAACTTTTATATTTTTGTTTTTGCAGCTGTCCTTGGCGGAGTGCATGTTGGGAATCTGATGTGTCACAAGGGGTACATTTTGGTAAATGATTATAATTTTAAAGAAAATGAGATGATATCGTAGATTATAGTTAGCTATATGGTTGTGAAAACCAAATTAGAGGTGGCAATAGGCTGAGGTTTAGGAAACATCTGACACTAGTGCTAAGGTTAAAGGATGGTAAATTTAGACACAATTTCCAATTTATTAACCAAATAACTTTGGCATAATTGAAACAAGGTAGAGTTTTGTTTCAAAAGGGGGTTAAGAGGTTGACAGATGTTTCTAAAAATAGAGAGGTTGGAATTGGTCCCTAGAAATAACTAATTAGAAATAACTAGATTGTAAATGTTTCCTAGAAACAACAAGGTTGACAAATGTTCCTAGAAATAACTAATTAACTAAAAGATGGTAAATACATTTTAGTATACAAAGAATAATTAAGGATAACTGATAAATTGGCGTTATAAACAAAGTTCACTTGCGTTGATATTGAGGCGGCATTGGTCTTGAACGTTTTATTTTCTTTAATCATGTCATGGAGGAAGGAGTATTGATGCAAGCATATTTCAAATGAGCAATTAACAACACTGTTTTTTTTTCCCCTCTGTGAAAGTGTGAAGCAGGATGGGGGACCCCCCCTTGGAAATGATTCCTGCCTGCAGGCTCGAACCATTCAAGCCTGAAGTGGACCTGATCAGAGGATGTTTAGAAATATGATGGTTCTGTAAAATTATAGCAATTGACTTGACTAGACGACATGTGACTTATTGACTCAGGAAAAAGGTGTACAATGTTTTGTGAATTATGCTCTGCCGCCGCTTGCTATGTTATTTTTTAATTATGCTCTGCCGCCGCTTGTGATGTTATTGTTATGTGTGTAATTTCTGCTATAAGCTGAGCGAAAAGGTACAGTATTTTTTGTAAGTATGAACCGCCTTAAAACTACTCATAATTAACCCTAATGAAGATTAAGCCTCTTCCAAACCAACTAACATGCATGATTCATTCTTTGTACTACAGATTTATAATTGATTGGGTGTTGTTTGTTGTGGCACATTCTGTTTATGATAGGTGGTTCCTGGAAATGCTCCAGCTGAGGGAGTTTTCTCAACGGAGCCCCGGGGAGGCAAGACCAGACAGCCCTGGTCAAGTACGGACCCGTGTGGGGTCGCTGAACGCACACCACAGGCAGTGCGTGTCAATGCCAGGGGATCCACACGGTTCAGTGTGCTCCAGCCCGTGAACCAGGAAGGAGCTAAAGGATTGGGCTGGACAACAAGAGGAGCTCGCATTCGAACTCTTGTACCTTGATAGACGAAAGTAGCCGAGTAAGTTGCGTGCGAGGCTCAGAAGGACTCTGTTTAATGGAGCCACTCGGTACTGGAACATGCACACATAGAACAGACACCTAAAACGATAAAAACACTACATATTAGAGTCTCCCATTACACGAAGAAAACTCGGGAACATAGGAGGACACTTCCGAGCACCCAAGGGGAATGCCCCTGAGTACGTGTAAAAAGTATATTAATGTTTCTGTGATGATGATATAAATCTTGTGTTCTTTCTCTATTTTTGTGTGTTCAAGGGAGACAACTGCCTTACTGCTGGAGGATGAATTTGGGAACTCAAGGTTCATAATTCTGCAATATCCTAAGCGCTTACTATTAATATCGTTCATAGTTTGCATATATTTCCTTATATTCTACAATTTGCATATTAATAAATTCATTCGGGTCTGGACGACCCACTGGACGATTGACTAATAAAGATCTTCGGTCCTTGGAAACAGGTGTTCGTATCTATAATGGTATCATTGGCTATTCTCTTAGGCATACTTATAACTTGCGGGTGCTGCTACGTGCATTGGTTAAGGTCTTTGACGGTTAGACTTATCACGTCCACTCTGGAAAAAGGAGACCCTGAAGTGATGAAACAACTGTTTTTGTTAAAAAACTATAACTTGGAGGATTTTGAAAAGAACTGATTGAATATTGTGAATATATGCGTTTAGCTGCGTTATTAGGTGTGTGATTTTATTTCTTTTGGGATGGACCTCAGCAGAATGAGGTCCAAAGGGGGATTGTTGTGAAATAAAAATATATTTATCTTTGTGTTTTCATTTATTTTCAAGGAGTCTTCACACGGCGTTCAAAATGATCACGTTTTCCTCATAGAATGGTAAGGGTTTCCTGAGAGGTGGTACTAAAGGAATGCGTGGAGTTGGCTCTGTTCTGGTGAGGCTGGGGGATGATAATATAGCTGGCGCCTCTTTGTCCTGTCAGTTTTACGACTTTGTAGAATATATGACTTGGGGAGACCACTCGAGCAAGCTGGGGGGAGGCAGTGGTATTTCCTGTCTTCTGGCAATAAAGGGGGGACGGCAGGCTCTGAGGCAGGGCCCCCACAGAAGGGTATAAAAGGTTCCCATCCTCCAACAGCAAGGCAGAGAAGTAGTCCACGGATCAGGTTGTATGTCTCTCTCCCCCCTCCTCTCTCCCTGTCTCTCTCTCCCCTCCTCCCTTCTTCTGTCTCTCTATCTCTGTCACTCACTCTCTGTCCACTTATTCTAATCCAATATAATGACTTTTGAAATAGAACAAATGTATTCTGTGACTTTTAACTTATGATTAATTAAACTGGTTTGGAACTTTAAGTGAGCGTCTGTCGTGTGTAAGTGTATCTCTCCTTCCTGTTCCAAAGTGAACCAAAAAACGAATTCTGGGACGGATAGAATCTTACGTCAACATCAGCTTTTGGAACTGGGTGGTGAGGTATGTTCCAGCTCGAAACTGTAGGTTGCAATACCTCAGCTTCCAGCAATCCCTTAATAGTTTGCTCAATACCATCAACCTGCTCCTGAGTCGATATTGATGTTTATAGATTGGAATTGTGCCCGGCTTCAGAGTTATTGAGACAGGTGGCACATTCAGCAACCCTACATCTGTAAAATTCCTGGCCCAAAGTGATTCAGGCAACCCTACATCTGTAAAATTCCTGGCCCAAAGTGATTCAGGCAAACTGGCTAACAGTTTATCTGTATCAACATGATCTGTATGTGATCCTGTAGGTGTCAGTCTCTGGAGAATAGTGTAAGAGAGGATTTTTTGTGGGTACCCATTCCCAGACAGCAAGACAGCATCTCATCATAGGACCTAAATTCTTTGCTTCAGTACCACTAGTGACCTTCAATGACACATGTGGAGCTGATACATCACCAAGCATAGTTCCAACAGTGGTCCAAGCAACCGTACAGCTGCCGCCACTCCCTCAGGAGTAACATAGATGTCCATGAGTTCAGCCACCGGATATTCACCAGTTTCCTGACAGTGCTCCAACAGTCCTGTCCAGAGAGCATCATAGGCCTCATCACCACACAGTTCATAGTTCAGCGTGCAATGTGCCATATCAAGAGGCGTGTCATAAGGTCTTATGACATTAATCCAGGCATCCCAGCTCTACAGAGTGTCGTACAAGAGCGTGGTTGTAAAGTCAGGTACAGCTCCCCACCAAACTTCAGCTTGAAGTTCACCTGGACCAGACTCAGCAGAAGTCCCGAGGGCCTGAAGCATCTGATGAAGAGAGCTTTTCACTGTAGCATAGCACTGAACAGTTCCATCAGGAAAGTTTAGCTGGACGTTGTCAGGACTTATCATTAAAGTCACGTTCTGATCATACAGAATGTCTCGTCCAATCAAGTCCATTGGACATGAGTCAGAAATCAGGAAGGAATGTTCAAAGTGCAGATTATTCCACGCGCACGGTACGTAACAGGACAGCAGCCACTCCTCTGGTTTTCACAAAAATCCAACAACAGGTACGGTATTCTTTGATCGTGGGAGTGACGTGTTAACTGTCGAATACCTGGCTCCTGTATCAACCATACACATGTGATTTTGGCCATTTATGGTCACTGAAACCAAAGGTTCAGGATACAAGATGCCACCTACTACCGAACCTGGGCACCCCTATTGAACAAGAAATCGGCCTGGGACCTGATTATGGGCCCCTGGCAAAGGGCCAAGCTGAATGTGAGGGGGTGCAAGTTGAGGTGGATATACATCATGTGGATATGGAACTGGTGCCACCTCCTGTTTCAAGAACTCCTGTTTAGTTGGACACTGAGATGACCAATGCCCGAGGCCGTGGCATCGGTGACACCGGTCTGTAGACGGAGGGTTCCCCCTCAGACCTTTGGTACGACCTCTGCGCCATGATGTGGCTAGTCCAGAGGTCTTTGCTGATAAGAATATTCAGAGGATGCAGCGGGTCCCACCAGGGAAGCTGGCTGAACCTGAACCTGGGGCATCTGGGGTATCTGGATCGCATTTACCTTTGTGAGATTAAGCTTGTCACGTATATCTTTCAATTGAGCCTTTGCTAGTTGAGTTTCTAGGGACTTCAATTCCCTATCATCAGACTCTCTTTTATCCAAAGTTTTATCTATAAAATGAACAATGTGTGCTGACCATAAATCATAATCCATCTTTGTGAGGCCAACAACAGACGCCAAGCTCTTTTTAACGCCATCAGACAGAGCTCTCCACAGCTCCCCTGAACAACAGTTGAGTTGTAGGATCAAGTGTAGGGTCATTTCGAGTTCTGTTTTCCCATAAGAGTTTAACCCGAGACAGGTACGTTGTACCACGCTCTGTAAGAGCCGGAGGAATCTCACACAACTCTGTAGATTTCATATATGTTGGATATTTCTCTCTTATTACTGGCCACAATATCTGTACATGAGCCTGGACCGTATCACTATCAGGGTCTAATTTAGTCCTAGCAGCCTGTCCAATTTCAGTCAGGCTATCAAATGATGAACATGCTATGAAAACCCTCCTCCAGTCACCCAGACATGGTACAATTCCAGCGCAGGCTTCCAGAAATGCACAAATCCAAGCGTTCCCACCTTTCTGGAGATCAGGCAAGCGCTGACAGATTAACTCAGTATCTTGTAAACTAAAAGGTGTGTAAGTCTGTTTACGGACCCCTTCAGCTGTGGTGGAGGAGACGAGAGGCAACATGAGGTGTGCAGGTGATGTTATGTCAAGACATGTATGAACATTGTCAGCAATTCTATTCAAACGGCCCGAATTTCCTCGCTGCCAACCAGTAACCTTATCAAAGGCTGTGGCAGGAGGCCTGAGGTCAGGAGGACAAACAGTTGGGGCAGGACAAGTCAGTGGGATGGAGTCGTTTGAAGCTCCCAAAGATTTCACACTGAAAGAAGCATCGGAGGACGGTAGATGTAAAACATCACCTCCCCTTTGTTTACCTACAGAGCCAGCAGTGGTAGGAATTCCACCCATCAGTTTTTGCACATGCTCCTGCAACACGTTTCCAGTCTCAGCTGATTTAGTTTGCAAAACACCGCCTGTAATGAGCAGCAACTCTGAGCCGGTCCATGTCACAGGTCCAGAACCAGAACCATGAGTCAACTCAGCTAGCTTTATGGATGACAGAGGCATCTGTGCTTGTGGAGGCAGGTTCGCAGGCGCGTATGGGGGAGGACGAGGAGGGGAGGGCAGTTGAGCTTCAAGGAGTGTCTCCATTCCTGGTACGAGGATGGGAGGAGGAGGCCCCTTTTTAGGTGGGAGCCCCATCGTACCAGGCACCAAGAGAGAAGTGTTATCTGTAGAAAGCAGTAAATCAGTGGTGGGGGCTGGCTGTGTGGCAGCTGTGCGTACAGGTTTCAGCCAAGCTTTCTGTGTAACCAGAAATTTCTTCATCTCATCCAAAAACAATAGACAGTCTCGATTAAACTGATCTGCTTTCAGCCATTCCTTATATTTCTTCCCGCGCAATAAAGCAGAAGTCTTGTCTTTCTCGTGTAACGCCAATGTCAGAGCACTATCTGACTGGACAAGAAGTTTATCAAGCCATTGAATGGATGGTAGGGCTTCATCAACAGAAGGAAACATCCCTGAGTGATGCATCCTACAAACCCAAGACACCAAACGACTTTTCTCATCAGAAATATTCTTAACAGCAACTTTTTTACTTCACGACACCCAAACCTCATGCAAAATAGACCCCAGAGTCCCTGGGGCACAATTCCCCCAGCTATTAATAGATATGTCAGTCATGATAACAGTATTACACGTGATTCACAGAGGGTGAAGAGAACAAAACGTCCAGTCAGCACCGTGGCCAGCTCAAATGGCAGACCACAGAAACTGGCTGTTATAAATCACCCTCTGGAGCACCCACAGAAAATGTAAAAAATAAATATACACCTCCCCAGACAGAACACAGCAGTGGTCAGTCTCTATAGACTTAAAATTGGACCTACTGCCGGCAAATTCATCCACAAATGCAATATATGGAAAATAAAAAATCTGTCCCTGTGCCTTTATTTTTTACTCGTTATATTAACATTAAGGATAAATCTGTCTCTAACAGCAATCACTAGACCCGTGAGTAGCCCAGCCATTCTAAATGGCAAATTAATGAATCTGGAGCGACCCAAGGTCACTCTGACAGCAGTTCGTGGCCCTGAGCAGAACCTGGAGAATCTCTAACTGTGAACAGAATATATGTGAGCAAATCAATGTCAAACTGGAAAAACTTTTTAGATCCAGAAATCACCTCCAAAACAGCAACTTCTCAGACACAAAAACCAAGTACCTGCACATTCACTCTCAGAGAACAGAAAACAGGCTGCAGGCTCAGCTCGGGGGGGGGGGGTGAAGGCCCACAGATAACAGACAGGAGCCGAGCTACACATGCACACACACAAGAAAATGGGAGGAAGAAAAAGCAGAGGTGCAGGGCTCCAGAAACAAACATACACATAAAAAGACTAAACAAATACAGTACATAATGACGCGCAAATATAAAAATAAACGTTCCTGTCTTAATGTCTCTTCTCGCCTGGCCGGACACACTAAACGTCCAATTTAAAGGTCTGGCAGCCAGCCTCACATTTCTGGTCTTGGCGTGTTTTTGGCTGCCCTCGCTTATAAATCACAGAAATCTTGGTTCTGCCAACTAGCGTGAGCGCAAAATTCGCCTAGTTATCGAAAAGCAGACACCTCATTCATAATTTCAAATCATCGGCTCAGGGTGATAGTTCCTGTTACTGTACTCAAATTGTTTTAAAAACGACATATCAACAAACACTATTTAACACTCACATTTCTTGCTGACCTGTGTGGATGTCTGGAAATCTCCGGCAACCCGACCCTGACCGCACCATGGACAGAGGAAGCTGGCCAGAGACAAACCCAATCACTGGACTTTCTGTCATATTTACCGTGCCTCGCAGCTGCGCTCCGTTCAGAGGTCTTCAGGAGCAGGTGTGGGGAGAATGGGTTTTCGGCACCAAAATGATGGGGATTTTAAACCCCTGTTACCTTAATAAAAACCACACAAAGATAAACAAGAGAACAGTGTTAAATCAGACAAACAACTTTGCAAAGGGGAATGGCTTTTAATGTCTTTTGAAACTTAGTTTGGTCTCAAATACATTGTCCTGCACAATTCCAAATTGTACTGGACATGACAAGCTATTTAAACAAGAAGCAGGTGGAGTTTGACAAGCTCTGACGTCTTACAGATAAAACAAACAAGTCATGGTTCTGATCAAACAAGAACATCTAGTCCAAACATTTGTCAAGGCTAGAAGACTGTCTTTTCTGTATCAGAGAAAAGCAAACAACATGTTTGTACTATCAAATATAAGTGTTTAAAGGGAACAGAGAATATTTGATATAAGTGAGCTGGGTTATAATTATTGGGTCAGAGTAATTAGTTTTAGATGATAAATATTGAACATCTCCATCATATACGCCTGCTACGAACGACACAAAAGACTGTGAGAGACTGCTGTGTGTTTGTATTCACGGAAACGTGGCTCAACAACAACGTTCCGGACCATGCTGTCCAGCTAGGGGAGCTAACATGCTACAGAGCGGACCGAACCCCCGAGGGAGGTAAGACAAGGGGAGGGGGGCTCTGTGTTTACATCAACAAAGCATGGTGCCTGGATGCTGCTGTGGTCTACAAACACTGCTCACATTTAGTGGAGTTCATGACTATTAAATGCAGACCGTTCTATTTACCGAGGGAGTTTACAGCTGTTTTGATTGTTGCTGTATATATCCCTCCAAGCTCCAACAGCAAAGTTAGAAGTGAGGCTTTGAATGAACTATATCTGCACATCAGTGAGCAACAAACAGCCCATCCTGATGCTTTTCTCATCACGGCTGGTGATTTCAACCATGCAGATTTAAAGAGTGTATTTCCAAAAACATACAGAAACATAAACTTTGCAACAAGAGGAAACAACACACTGGACCAAGTTTACACCACCATGAAAAATGCCTACAGAGCCCTCCCCCTCCCCCACATTGGTGCTTCTGACCATATCTGTGTTATGCTAAAGCCAGCATACAGGCCGCTGGTGAAAGTCACAAAACCAGTCCGCAAGCAGATACGAGTGTGGCCAGAGGGGTCTTCAGAGGCACTCCAGGACTGTTTTGACACCACAGATTGGGGTATGTTCAAAGAAGCTGCTACCACAAACAACAACACATGTCTCCAGGAGTACTCAGACACTGTATGTTCATACATCGCCAAGTGCATTGATGATGTTACCAACCTCAAAACCATCACTGTTCGGGCTAATCAGAAGCCATGGCTGACAGCTGAGGTTCACAGACTCCTGAAAGCCAGGAATGCTGCCTTCAAAGCGGGAGATCAGGTGGGCCTGAAGGCAGCCAGAAAGAACCTGACCCAGGGCATCAGTGAGGCCAAGGAGCAGTATTCCAGGAAAATAGCTCACCGTTTCAAGGACAGCAAGGATACACGCAGTCTGTGGCAGGGAATACAGACCATCACAGACTACAAACCCCCCCCCCCAGACCTGTGACAGCTCAACCTCTACGCTGAATGAACTGAATGAGTTCTTCGCTCGGTTTGAGGCAAGTAACAGCACACCTGCACATAAATTCCCCCCCTCTCCTGATGGCCAGGTGCTGGCGCTGTCCTCAGACAGCGTAAGGCGATCATTCATCAAGATTAACGCCCGGAAGGCCTCTGGTCCTGACAACATACCTGGTCGTGTGCTGAAGGACTGTGCAGGGGAACTCGCAGCGGTCTTCACGGACATCTTTAACATCTCACTAAGCCAGGCCATCGTCCCCACCTGTTTCAAAGCCACCACCATCATCCCTGTCCCAAAGAAGGCAACGCCCGCATGCCTCAATGACTATCGCCCAGTAGCACTCACCCCCATCCTGATGAAGTGCTTTGAACGGCTAGTCATGAAAAGCATCACATCTGTCCTCCCTGCCTCCCTGGATCCCTTCCAATTTGCATACCGACCTAATCGCTCAACCGACGATGCCATCTCCTCTGCCCTCCACACAGCTCTCACACATCTGGACACGAAGGACTCTTATGTTAGAATGCTGTTCATCGACTTCAGCTCGGCATTCAACACCATCATCCCCCAACAGCTCATCCATAAACTGGACAGTCTGGGGCTGAACACCTCAATGTGTAACTGGCTGCTAGACTTCCTGACCGGGAGACCACAGACAGTACGGATCGGGAGTAACACATCTAGCACCATCACATTGAACACAGGGGCCCCACAAGGATGTGTGCTGAGCCCCCTTCTATTCACCCTGCTAACACACGACTGCACACCATCGTACAGCTCCAACCACTTCATCAAGTTTGCGGACGACACAACAGTGGTAGGTCTCATCAGCAACAACGATGAGACGGACTACAGGAACGAGGTGAGCCGCTTGGCCTTGTGGTGCGGACACAACAATCTCACTCTCAACGTGGAGAAGACAAAGGAGATTGTCGTGGACTTCAGGAAGAGGGATGCACAACATGCCCCTCTGACCATCAACAGCACCGCAGTGGAGAGAGTGGACAGCACCAAGTTCCTGGGAGTGCACGTCTCAAAGGACCTGTCCTGGAGCAGGAACACTGCAGCACTGGCGAAGAAGGCTCACCAGCGCCTCTACTTTCTCCGCAAGCTGAAAAGGGCTGGAGCTTCAACCTCCATCATGTGCACCTTCTACAGAGGTGCCATAGAAAGTGTCCTGACCAGCTGCATCACTGTGTGGTTTGGTGCATGCACTGCATCCTGCCGCAAGAGCCTCCAGCGCATCGTGAAAGCAGCTGAGAAGATCGTCGGCACCTCCTTGCCCTCACTGCAGGACTTACACAGCAAACGCCTCACTCGGAAAGCCCACCGCATGGCAGGTGATCCCACACACCCACTACACAGCCGCTTTAGACTGCTGCCATCAGGGAGGAGACTGAGGAGTCTCCAGGCTCGTACCAGCAGACTGAGAGACAGCTCTGTTCATCAGGCAGTCAGAATGCTAAACACTCTGCCTGCTCTGCCTCCCCTCCCATTTGAACTGCCTTAACACAAAAAACTTTCTCACACATTACCACTCAACACAAAGTTTTTAACACTGGACTCTGTGTCATCAAACAGGTTATTCACTAAACTCTCGGTCATGTGCTCATTCAGTTTGCACTACTTCTCATATTTGCACTAATGTTTGTATTACATTACTGCCTATAGTCATACTACTGTTTACATTCACTGTTTACATTTATTAATACTGTTTACATTTATTACTACTGCTTTACATTTATTACTACTGTTTACATTTACACTACTTTTATCTACACTACTGCAGATACATATACAGCATTCTCTGACTAGCCTTATCTAAGGATGCCAAATGTGCCTTATGTGCCTTACTTCATATGCCACTTTGCCTCTATACCAACATCAACTACCTCATACATATACTGTGTACATCAACTTATATGCTGCTGTGCCACTCTTTGCAA
>JBBPBX010080831.1:0-16083 GCA_038048925.1 Garcialebias charrua | reverse complement strand
ATATATATATGTAAAGAGAAAGTGAGAGGAGTGATGGGCAGATATTAGAGAAGGTGGGCCTGTGATCGGAAGGTCGCCGGTTCGACTCCCGGTACCGACAACATCAAAATTTGGGTGGAAAAGGTGAAACGCACACACCTGGCTTCACCCTCATTTGCCCCTCTCTGGGCCCTTGAGCAAGGCCCCTAACCCCCACCATCTGCTCCCCTGGGCGCCCTAGATGACAGCTCTCTGCTCCACGCTGTGGTCTGTAGTTGTGTCAGGAAGGGAATCTGGCGTGAAAACAATTGCCAAGTCTTTGTGCGACTTAGTTCACTGCAGCCCCTGAAGAAGGGAGCAGCCGAAAGGGAAAAATAATAAAATATATAAGCTACTTTTATATTAGCAACACACCTTACAATTATTACTCTAGTCAGAGTCAGAGAGTCTTTATTTTCATTTGCACCGCATGTGGTACATGTGATGAAAACGACATTATGTACACAGGCTCCCAGTTACATCCTACATCAAAAAGTGAGAGGAAAAACATTAATAACATCTAGGATCTGACTATGGAGGAACATCAACTAGAAATACACTAAGCACTAATGTAATAGAAAAACATCATTATAAACAGCAGCACGAACATGAGTCAGTATGAGCAGATGGTCACAGATGAACACAGCAACAAGAAAACAGATCAGCATCAGCATGATGTGATATTTTGCAGTGATTATTCTTATTATTTATTTATTCATGAGTCTGACAGCCTCAGGGTAGAAGCTGTTCCTCAGTCTAGTGGTTCTACATTTGATGCTTCTCAGCCTCCGTCCTGAGGGGAGTGGGGCAAAGAGTGTGTGTGCTGGATGAGTGGGGTCTTTCATGATGCAGGTGGCTCTTTCTTTACTCTACAGCCTCAGATTAAGGATGTTTATATTATCCCTATTTTCTCATCAGCACAGATGGAAAAGTTTAATGTCTTCTTCTGATTCTAAGATAAAATGATGTAAAATATGAACTTCGATGTATCTAGGACAACCAAGGACTTCTTGACAGAAATACCCTTCTCTGCAGACTAACTGACCTTATAAAAGAATTGACTCTCCCTGGTGAATAATTTATGATGACCAAAGGCAACCTGAGGAGCTGTGGGATTCCCATGTGATGGTAAGGGCAGCTGATTCTGTGGCAGGAGCAGGGCTCCACTCTGCAGATATTGTCAATTAATTATTAAGCACAGTGGGTTGAGGTAAATGATATCAAGTTATTTATCTTAAATCTTATTGTGTGTGACTTTACTTGCTTTGTTTTGTTTTCCAGTCACAGAGCTAACATGAATCCAAATGCAACCCATGTGTTTTTGTTTATTATTATCATATTTGCCAGATTTCTTAAACTGTGCATGTGTATTGTTGTTTGTTAGAAATCTTGGTTATTGTAAAAGTATATGCACGTAAACAAATCTATTTGCTGCTTTCATCTTCAGACATGAACTTGTGCAGGCTCTCCTTTAGCTGTTTATTTACATATAAAAACATTATTTGGATGGTTGAATGCAACACAAACAACAAAAGAGTCCAGCTAGAGGCAGGAGGTGGAACAGCTGGAGAGCTGGTGCAGGAAGAACAACTTTCACATCAATGTGAAGAAGACGAAGGAGATGGTCATGGATTTCAGATGGCACAAACACATCCACCCACCCCACACCGAGCATAGGAGGATTTGTGGTGGAAGTGGTCTCCAGTTTCAGGGTGTGTGCCTGAATGACAACCTCAGCTGGGGCAACAACACAGCAGCCTGATCAGAATCAGAATGAGCTTTATTGTCACTGCACAGAAGCACAACAAAATTACCTTTCAGTACATCCCGTCCAAAGAAACACAAACAACTAAACAATGTAGATGTGGGTAGACGGGGTGCTTGAGGCTGCAGCCTATACGAGAGGTGCTGCCTTTTTCACTAGATAAGGAAAAAGGAAACACGAGGAAGGAGGAGGTGAAAAAAAAATCATATCTCGCACTGTGTCCCTAACAGGACACAGTTTGAGGTTGCAAAAAAGCCTCAGCACACAAAAAGCAACATATAATAAGATGCATGTGAGTGGGTGAGGGTAAAGTATGTGTGTGTTGGGTGGGGGTCTCCCAGCACGGCTGCCCAAGAGAGCGTTGCAGCCACCTGGTGCCTCGCATCCAACCTAGGTTACTGCACCGGGGGGCAAAAGGAGGGAGGCCAGCGAAGGCAGTGGGTTGATGGGAGTGTGAGCTGTGCGAATGAGTGTACGTGTGTGTGTGCGTTTGTAAGTAAGTCTGTGAACACTGTTTCCAGATAGTCCCCCAGCCATAGTCAATGTTAAGTGATGGTGCGTGTATCAACTGGCCTCAGTAGATGTTCTGACCCAGATCCATAGATGTCCTTTGGGAAAGGAATGGATAGTGGGAGCAGAGCATCTTGTTCACATAACATCCAGGAGAATTTGAGATAGCCTTCCAATCTGACACGGGGGAGCCAGATTCAAATAGCAACAGTTGTTTCGGGTCAATCCGACTCCGTTAATTTCCGTCTGCCTCACAGTTCCACTGGTACATTTCAATGGCGACTCCAAACAGCCACATTTTTTGGTCAGTACTGTCGGGCCAAGCTTGTAACTTCTCCAAGGTCAATTCCTTCCTTCCCATGAGATTCAGGAGTTGCAAGTAGCCTGCAATTCTCAGCAGAAATCGTGTCCAGCTTACGGCTCAGCTCACACAACATTTGAGTCTTCAAACAGGCCAGGCAGCTTCATAATGGCCAGAGCAGCTGCCAACATTTTTTTGAATTTGTCGATATGCCAGTAACCACCAACTCTAAAAAGCTGAAATCCTCTTATCATAAATCCAATTATGTATGCGCCTTCTCTGTCCTCAACCAACAATATGGACAGACGCACGATCTTAATAATAATAATAATAATTAATTCAATTTATAACGCACTTTTCATTACTGAAAATCTCAAAGTGCTACACATATATTGAATGCTACACACATTACAGTACGATCTTCCACTGCCCCCAGGAATCCATTGTGTATCCAGCTGCATGTGTCCCATCTGGGCAAGAGGGCTCTCTTTCCCCTTGTCTTCTAGTCGAGAAAATTAGAACAATTGCGTTGAGAGACAAGCTGACCAGATCCATAATTTACAATTCAGAAGATGTGCAAAGAGAAGCTCTAAAAAGGTTCACAGGACAAAGAGCAGAAGCAGGGGAGGGAGCAGGAGGAAAATGCGTCTGCCCTCACCGAGAGCAAGAAGGGGAAAAAAACAGACTATCAAGAAAGCATAACAGTGACTCTACTTCCTCAGGGGGCTGAGGCGAGCTGGTCTGGGAACCTCAGTCCTCACCTCCTTCTACAGGTGTGTAGTCAAAAGCATCCTGTGCTCCAGCATCAACGTGTGGCATGGAGGCTGCACCGCTGCAGAAAGAAAAGCTTTGCAGAGAGTAGTGAAGGCTGCACAGAAGTCTGTTGGAACCAGCCACCCCATCATTGCAGACATTTATACCTCCAGATGCAGGAAGAGAACCACCTGCATCATGAAGGAACCCACTCACCCAGCACACACTTTTTACCCCGCTTCTCTCAGGCAGGAGGTTGAGGAGCATTAAGTGTAAAACCACTAAACTACTTCTTTTTATACTTTATATTATATTATTATATTAAAGGTATAGTATGCGGTTTTTGAACACTCTGGGACTTAGAAATATTTTCAGCGCAGAAAAGCATTCTGCTCCCTCCCCTCAGAGCCATATATGGCTCAGTCCGTGCTCTGTTGAACTTGGGATCTGCTCCGCCCCCTGCTGCTGTCTGCTCAGAGCCGCTGCGATATTCTGTGTTTATGTTAATAAAACCTTCTAATAAAATAAAATAAAACCATGGAGCGCTAGTCCTACAACACAAAATCCAGCAGAAATCATCAGAGGTTCACGAAGCAACGTTTGGACATGATTTAATTCGCTCGTGACTTCCTCATGTCTGTCAGCGCTGGTCTGGAATGTCTGGAATGCTCCGCCCCCAGTACATGTCCTGTCTCTGCGCTCCGAAGTTCTGTGTTTATATGATAATATAACTGTTTAAAAAATATAATAAAACCATGAATCACTCATCCAACAACACAAAAACCAGAAGAAATCAGCAGAGGTTCACGAAGCAACGTTGGACATGTTTTAATTCGCTCGTGAGTCGTGACAAATCCATTTCCTCATTCCTGTCAGTGAAGGATGAAGCGATCACTTGACTTTTGGCAAAAAAACTAAATAAAAGTCCAGCTCTGGGATAAAGAAGGGATATTTAATACATTTTGTGTCACATAAAAAACAGTCCTGCATCGCTTTGCAATCCTTTGAATGAGAACGAGCTGCGGCTGGGACAGGTGGGGGCGTGGGTTGGGGCGTGACAAACAACTCTGTTTTTATTGGCTGTCAGTGTCCTGGTCACTCTTGTGTTTTCAGTGTTTTTATAAATGCTGATAGAGAAGCAAGGGGACTATAGTTTTTTTCAGAGATTACTTTGTCTAACATCAGTCTGTCAGTAGATAGTGACAGAGTGAAGAAATATGTTAAAAATATATTGTTTGAAAAGTTACAGACTACATTACAATGTTACATACCCCAGCTTTAACTGGGACCCTGTGTACACAAATTCGTTCCACCTGATGTACCACATGTGATGCGAAGGACAAGAAAGAAAACTTGAACTCATTTGTTTCACACAGAACTGGGCAAGACTCCTGAAAGACCACCTGTTGTTGAAATGTCCTCAGATTTAAAGTTTTATGTTTCTGTGTTCTAGATAAGTAAATCCAAGTATTTTAGACATAAAAAAACACACCTCGATGTATTAAGAGAACTGGTACTGAAATAAAGTCCCATATCATGTAATCAGTCAACAATTGTTCTATGATTTAATGTCCTCAGCCTGTGCACAGAGGTAAAATTGAACTGTTTCAGCAATAATGAATTTAATTTTTTTTGCCAAAAACTTGAAATGGTTCTATTAATTCCTGACATTTTATAAAGAGTGGAAGTCAAAAGTCCATTAGTTTTTCCATACAAACCTGCCTCCTTGATCTGGATCCACTTACATAATTATCACCCTTGATGGGGCCTTTGTTACCAAGGATGAAATTAAAACAACATCTTGTTGAGCCACAGTACAATCAAAGCAGAAAATGTGGACAAAAATGACATAAAATGTGTCATAAATCACAGTTAAGATTACTTCTTCTCATTTGTTAATGTCTAAATGCATTTTTTTGTGCTCTGGATGTTCCATAAGTGCTCTTTAAAATGTGAGTTGACTTCTAAGATTTTCCCACAAAGCTGAAAAACCTCATGCATCTGACATTATAAATAATACTATAATAATAATAATAAAAGAAAATAATTCCAAAACCAGCTTTCACTAATGTGTGCACACGAAAATCTGACCTGTCAATATGTCAACAGTTTAACAAGACATTTTTAATGTAATTTGGGTATTTTTACACATAATTATTCACCATCATTAATTATACAAAAAGAGAACCATGTGCTGCAAGTATTTTCTTTCCCTGTTGGTGTCTCCTTTAAACAATTAAATTACATAAAATGCTGTGCTAAAAGGCAGCACCCCTGAAGTCTCACCTGTTGAAATCATGCTCTGGAGGATTAGATAGAGTAAACAGAAAGGAACATTCTCCTCCTAGCAGGATGATTTAACTGCACAGACATTTAGTCTCAACTACACCAGAGATCAGACTGAAAACAAAGAAGCTAGTCTTTCCTCTTTTACATTGCTCAATTAGTAGCAGGAAATATTTGTACTGCAGCTCAAAAGATTAATCTTGTTTATAAAGAAAACAAAGAACACCGAATACACCCTTTGAAAGGGGCTTTCAATGCATGAAATTGCCTGTACTGACAACATATAATGAACATTTACTGTCTAGCATCACGAGCTTTAGTCGCATACAGTAATGAGTAATTATTTCATTTAAAAGTAACAGTTTAGCAGCTGGGAAACAATGCAGACTCACGTCAGTGTCCATGATGTTTGCATGGTGGAGTTCAGAATGATGAAGTAAAAGAAATAAGATTACCGTATTTTCTGCCGTACACGTCGCACCGCCGTACACGTCGCATCAGTCCAATTATGTCCAATAAAGTGGAAAAATCCATAAACATGTTGCACCGTTGTATACGTCGCATCTATTATGCGTCACCGCTGACGTGTTGCGTATGTTACGCGTCACCGCTGACAAGCCGGAAATGTGGGCCGGTGTTTTGCAAAAAATGGATTGGCTGTCAAATGGCCACAGGAGCATGCACGGAAGGACTTTAACAAGATTAACACTTAAAAACAATTATTTGTTTGCTGAAAATTATAACAAAGATGTGTCTGAACTGAACTTTTCCTTAATAAATGCATGTAATTGTCAAATCTGCTGAATTTAAAAAATACCGTACGGTAGTTTCGCTGTCTCAAGTGTGCACGAGCAGCGAGTGGAAATCGCGCATTTCTTTAAAATTTAACAAGATAAACACCTCAAAAATATATTTGTTTGCTGAAAATTATAGCAAAGATGTGCCTGAGCTGAATTTTTCCTTAATAAATAAACATAATTATCAAATCAGCTGGATTTAAATAGTTTCGCTTTGTCGGATCAACAAACTTGCACGCGCATTAAACAGAAACCTGCGTCTCTTTAAAATTTAACATGATGAACACCTTAAAAATATTTTTGTTTGCTGTTTTATCCGTTAAATTCTTCATCCTCTGTGTCGCTGGTGAAGAGTTCTGCCAACTCCTGAGGTAACACGTAGTTCAGATCTCCAGAGAGCAGGAGGCCATGCTACGACAGAGTGAGTCCGAGCAGAGGAGTCTGCAGTCGGTTACAAGAGCTGGTAACGCTCGGTGGACTCACTGGAAGTGTCAGAGCTCCAGAGAGCAGGAGGCTGTGCTACGACAGAGTGAGTCTGAGCAGATGAGTCTGCTGTCGGACACAGCAGACTCATGAGCGGCCGAACGTATTACTGCGCCCCTAGCGGCCGAAAGTGATACTGCTCCATTTTTTCTGTCAGAATGAATGGAAACGGTCTTATCTAAGCCAAAAATTTGTCTAAAAATATGGGAAAAATCCATAAATATGTCGCTTCGTATAAGTCACAGGACATGAAAATTGGTCAAAAAACTTCGACTTATATGCCGAAAAATACGGGTACTGTGTTTTTAATAGCACAACTAAAGGCACATAAGAGGGTTGATTTAGAAGACAACGCATGCCAATGTGGAAATATGGGAAATGTTGGCAGACAGTAATATTATTTTGTCATTAAAATACAGAAATATGTTACAAATGTAGACAGAAACTCAAGCTAGCCTTTCTGCCCAGGTGAAAATAAAATGTAAGTAAGCATATTGAAATTTAACATATTAAGCCAGCAAGGAGTCTCCGGGTCGGGGAGGAGGTCCTGCCCCAAGTGGAGGAGTTTAAGTATCTCGGGGTCTTGTTCACGAATGAGGGAAAACTGGAGCGTGAGATCGATAGGCGGATAGGTGCAGCGTCCGCAGTGAAGCGGGCGCTGTACCGGTCTGTCGTGGTGAAGAGAGAGCTGAGTCAAAAGGCAAAGCTCTCAATTTACCGATCGATCTACGTTCCCACCCTCATCTATGGTCATGAGCTTTGGGTTATGACCGAAAGAACGAGATCTCGGATACAAGCGGCTGAAATGAGTTTTCTCCGCAGGGTGTCTGGACTCTCCCTTAGAGATAGGGTGAGAAGCTCAGTCATCCGGGAGGGACTCGGAGTAGAGCCGCTGCTTCTCCACATCGAGAGGAGCCAGTTGAGGTGGCTCGGGCATCTGGTTAGGATGCCTCCTGGACGCCTCCCTGGTGAGGTGTTCCGGGCATGTCCCACCGGGAGGAGACCCAGAGGAAGACCCAGGACACGCTGGAGGGACTATGTTTCTCGGCTGGCCTGGGAACGCCTTGGGATTCCCCCAGAGGAGCTGCTCCAAGTGGCTGGGGAGAGGGAAGTCTGGGCCTCCCTACTTAGGCTGCTACCCCCACGACCCGACCCCGGATAAGCAGAAGAAAATGGATGTATGGATGGATGGAAGCCAGCAAGGATACACGCCGTCTGTGGCAGGGAATACAGACCATCACAAACTACAAACCATCCCCCCAGACCTGTGACAGCTCAACCTCTACGCTGAATGAACTGAATGAGTTCTTTGCTCGGTTTGAGGCAAGTAACAGCACACCTGCACATAAACTCCCCCCCTCTCCTGATGGCCAGGTGCTGGCGCTGTCCTCAGACAGCGTAAGGCGATCATTCATCAAGATTAACGCCCGGAAGGCCTCTGGTCCTGACAACATACCTGGTCGTGTGCTGAAGGACTGTGCAGGGGAACTCGCAGCGGTCTTCACGGACATCTTTAACATCTCACTGAGCCAGGCCATCGTCCCCACCTGTTTCAAAGCCACCACCATCATCCCTGTCCCAAAGAAGGCAACGCCCGCATGCCTCAATGACTATCGCCCAGTAGCACTCACCCCCATCCTGATGAAGTGCTTTGAACGGCTAGTCATGAAAAGCATCACATCTGTCTTCCCTGCCTCCCTGGATCCCTTTCAATTTGCATACCGACCTAATCGCTCAACCGACAATGCCATCTCCTCTGCCCTCCACACAGCTCTCACACATCTGGACACGAAGGACTCTACCCTGAGGCTGTTAGACTCATGAATAAATAAAAATAAAATAAAAAACACTGCAAAATATCACATCATGCTGATGCTGATCTGTTTTCTTGTTGCTGTGTTCATCTGTGTTCATCTGTGACCATCTGCTCATACAAACTCATGTTCGTGCTGCTGTTTATTCCCACTATATTAGGCTTAGTGTATTACTAGTTGATGTTTTTCTTAGTTAGTTCTAGATGTTATTACTGTTTTTCTCTTTCATTTGTTGTTGGATGTAACTGGGACCTCGTGTACATAATCTCGTTTTCATCACATGTACCACATGCGGTGCAAATGACAATAAAGACTCTCTGACTCTGCTTATGTTAGAATGCTGTTCATTGACTTCAGCTCGGCATTCAACACCATCATCCCCCAACAGCTCATCCGACAGTCTGGGGCTGAACACCTCAATGTGTAACTGGCTGCTAGACTTCCTGACCGGGAGACCACAGACAGTACGGGTCGGGAGTAACACATCTAGCACCATCACATTGAACACAGGGGCCCCACAAGGATGTGTGCTGAGCCCCCTTCTATTCACCCTGCTAACACACGACTGCACACCATCGTACAGCTCCAACCACTTCATCAAGTTTGCGGACGACACAACAGTGGTAGGTCTCATCAGCAACAACGATGAGACGGACTACAGGAACGAGGTGAGCCGCCTGGCCTTGTGGTGCGGACACAACAATCTCACTCTCAACGTGGAGAAGACAAAGGAGATTGTCGTGGACTTCAGGAAGAGGGATGCCCAACATGCCCCTCTGACCATCAACAGCACCGCAGTGGAGAGAGTGGACAGCACCAAGTTCCTGGGAGTGCACGTCTCAAAGGACCTGTCCTGGAGCAGGAACACTGCATCACTGGCCAAGAAGGCTCACCAGCGTCTCTACTTTCTCCGCAAGCTGAAAAGGGCTGGAGCTTCAACCCCCATCATGTGCACCTTCTACAGAGGTGCCATAGAAAGTGTCCTGACCAGCTGCATCACTGTGTGGTTTGGTGCATGTACTGCATCCTGCCGCAAGAGCCTCCAGCGCATCGTGAGAGCAGCTGAGAAGATCGTCGGCACCTCCTTCCCCTCACTGCAGGACTTACACAGCAACCGCCTCACTCGGAAAGCCCTCTGCATGGCAGGTGATCCCACACACCCACTACACAGCTGCTTCAGACTGCTGCCATCAGGGAGGAGACTGAGGAGTCTCCAGGCTCGAACCAGCAGACTGAGAGACAGCTCTGTTCATCAGGCAGTCAGGATGCTAAACACTCTGCCTGCTCTGCCTCCCCTCCCATTTGAACTGCCTTAACACAAAAAACTTTCTCACACATTACCACACAACACAAAGATTTTAACACTGGACTCTGTGTCATCAAACGGGTTATTCACTAAACTCTCGGTCATGTGCTCATTCAGTTTGCACTACTTCTCATATTTGCACTAATGTTTGTATTACATTACTGCCTATAGTCATACTACTGTTTACATTCACTGTTTACATTTATTAATACTGTTTACATTTATTACTACTGTTTACATTTATTACTACTGTTTACATTTACACTACTTTTATATCTACACTACTGCTGATACATATACAGTATTCTCTGACTAGCCTTATTTAAGGATGCCCAATGTGCCTTACTGCATATGCCACTTTGCCTCTATACCAACATCAACTACCTCATACATATACTTGTGTACATTAACTCATATGCTGCTTTGCCACTCTTTGCAAATGTCAATGCTAGAACCTTCAGTTTATTTTATAGATATACTTTTTATACTTTTTTATACTACTATGCAAAAACTCAGGACAGTATTACACTTTTATTATTTCATTTTATGCTTATGTTCATTAAATGTTTAGTGTTTTAGTGTTGGTGTAAATTTTCATACTTTTATACTACTATGCAAAAACTCAGGACAGTGTTACACTTTTACTATTTTATGCTTATGTTTATTAAATGTTTCAGTGTTTTAGTGTTTAAATGGTTACTGTTGCACCGAGGGACTGAGAGAAACACAATTTCAATCCTGTGTATGTCCTGTACATATTGCAGTTCTGACAATAAAGTTGACTTTGACTTTTAAATACTCGGAAGTAGTTTTATTTGAGAAAAAGGTTATCTACGATGTTTAAAAAAAAAAAATATGAATCCTACTATTTAAAGTAGGGTGTTTTGTTTGTTTTTTCCAAATCTTCTCAAGTAGTCAGGTAAATGCGCTAAAGCTCATACGAGTAATTGAAAGCCATAGGTTTCTAAATTAATTAAACCTAATGCATGAACTGCTCTATGGGGGGCAATTTTCTGAACTAGTGATATGCATCTTCTGTTAGGTATAAATCAAGAGCATAACCAGGGTCTTTGATGATGTTGCCCAGCAACAGGAGCAAATTAGCCCCTTCTTTACCCCCCCCCCCACACACACACACACACACACACACACACCTCACAGAGCAGGAAGTCTTCCACACATCATGACTGGTACACCCTCAAAGTTACTGTTGCATTTGTTCTAGTCGCTCAGCAACATAAGGGTTATTTTAAAAAAAATCTGTTTATTTATTAGAGGGATAAATTAATTTATTGTTCATATAAATTAATGTTTCCAGCTTTTACTGACAAGAAGAGAAAAAAGGTGTGCTGACAGGTTTTATCGTTGCATTGTTATTATTATTAATATTATTAACATTATTATTATTATATGAGTATTTATCTTAAGGTGAAATATTGGATAAGAAAGAGGAACCTCAATTCTAAATGTTGAGTCACACATTTATGTAATCAGTCCTGTGTTATTGCAAACAACAGTAGAAAATAACTTTAAGTGCAGTTTTAAATTATAGATTGGCAGCAGTTTAGGAGGAAATGCTTTTGAATTTAAAAGCTTCCTGCAGCCACAGCTCCTCCTGTCCAAATCAGAGAACAAAAAAGAAAAGGTGGAAGTGAAATCTCTGAGCTGCGGACGTCAGAGCCTCCTCCTCCCGATGTCTCCTCGTGTAGAAAAAAAAAAAAAACAGACAACATAATGTCATTTACAGATGTCTGCTGCTAATGTTAGTGCACGTCATTTTCAATGCACATAATGCGGCTCCTCGTTCTCCCATGAGCTTCTGGTGTATTTCTGTCTTGTTCACAGTCTCCCAGTGGATCTTTAGAAAGCATATCAATCTGCCAGAAGGCAGCCTGGGGGGGATATAACCCTGACAAGAACTGCAAAAAAAGAAAAGGAAACAAGTGAATTAACTGGTCAAAACTTCCTTGTGACCATTAATAGAACAAAAAGTTTGTTTTTGCTGGTGAGACTGATTCGATGTACACTTCAGTCATTTTTGCTTATATGGTTTAAAAATAAACGAGCAGACAAGTCTTCATGTTCACGCCTGCATCGCTTTGTCCTTTCACCACATTAAGCAGCTTCATCAGCCCAGTCTCACGCTCTACACTGTGAAGCTTTACAGTCATCTGTCTCCAGAGACGGGGTGGAAGAGGATAAGATGGAGGAAGAGTGCTGGTGGGTGGACAGAAATATAATGGGCTTTTCAACCAAAAGAAAAGCAGGAGAATTGTGTTAGACAGGCTTAAAGTCTAATTAAATGAATTTGAAGTTTTGAGCGCACATGGAAAACCTGAGATGTGAGAAGCCTTTGACAAAATGACCTCACTAATGCCATATTTTTACAGATGGTCATGGATTAGATATAAGGAAGCACTCACTTTATGATGAGGTACTATAGTACAGTACTGCTTTCCTCAGGAGAAACTATTTAAAAAATTGACAGCAACTGGATTAGTCAGATGATTGAGATGGATGCAAGAAAACTCAACATCAAAGAACATGTCCTGCCTGTGTAAGCAAATCAACACAACACTGAGTTATTCAGTAAAAGAATGCCACAGTAAAAAAATATATTTTTTAGAGATAAATTTATTTGACTTAACTGCAAATGTTCATTCATTAAATGATCCCTGTGGAAATAAACATTCAGTGATGTTGCAAGAGTTGCAACTCTTCATAAAGAACTGCAATAACAACTAAAACTAGGTTAAAAAATACTCAATGGGTTATTAAAACCTGGAAGGACAATGCTGAACATTTTTCTTTAAGGACAAAATGTCAAGTCAATTAAATGTATTCATAAAGCCCATTTAAAATTTGCAACTTTTAACCGAAATGCTGAAGGAAGCTGAAGAAAATGTTCGATAGAAATCATTGAAATGTGTTATGAAATCAAGAAGAGAACATTCAACAGCGAGCCACTTCACATTGTGAAGGGAACTCAATATAATGGAACTAAACATCTGTGTAGCCTCAAGAAAACAACTTATTAGTGAGGGTAATGAGGTGGGAAAAAGTTCAATTTGCTGGGGCAGTGGAAGGATGCCGTACAGACAAGATCTGATTTTTATTCTTTTAAAGTGATGATTGCATCACAGTGAGACATATAACAGATGCAGTAGAGCTCCCCCGATGCCAACCATAAAAGCCAGTGGAGGAACTGGTTTCAGTGGTGAAGTGTACTATAGGGCCTCAAAAATTTTGGTTACAGATCAGCTGACTGCCTGAACACAATGAATTACTTAATTTTTACTTTTTTGATGGGACAATCAAATTTTAGGTTTAAATTTCCTATGATTCATCAAAGACATGGATTTTATCCCATAGTGACGTTTTTGTTTTTTATGACTATTAACTAAATTAACCAATTAACTATTTAATTAGCACAGTTCTGCAGAAATTACGTTGTTGATCCTTCTCACTGAACGATGACCCTGCTATGCTTTTCATGACCTACATAACCTGTTAGAATCAGGCTGGATCACAGTAATTATGGATAACCTTCTTAATTACGAAGATAATGGTGTTGTGCTTTTATTCGCTTTTTCCTGATTTGTTTTTGTGGTGCTCTCTGGCACATTCACCATGCTCTGTTTGCTTGCCCTGCCATGACTCTCTTGGATTGTGTCAGTGTGCAGCCACATGATAAAAGCTCACTATTCACTGAACACCACCTCTACTATGTGTAAGAATATTTTCTGTTCCAGGAATCTTACTCTCACTTTTCCTCTAGGTGGAGCTGTGTGCAGGCAGGTTCTTCGTTCTTTCCTGAGCCAGCAAACTTTGCACAATCACACCAGCCCAGCCATTCTATAGGACCAGCTCAGACCCCAACCCAACGGTGGATCTCATTGACAAGTGGGTAAACATAGTCGCCAACCTTTATGAACATTTGTTGTTTCGTGAGATGGAGATTTAGTTTTGTTTTTGTATCTTCTTTGCGCAGAACCATTTCTGAGTTCTTTGTGGACTGCTTGACTGATGAACGCACTCCACTTCTTGGATTCCACAAAAATCTTATCCTTAAGGCCCCAGTATAGCTGCGCGTTAATCCGAGCGCCGCGGCACGCCGTGTGAGCGCCGCGGCAAAAGCCTTTGATCGCGGGCGTGAACGCGCCAAGGTCAAATTTTACTACGCCTACGCGCGCGCGTTGATAAACTGCCTCGCGTGTCAGCAAATGACCAATCAGCGACCTCAATTTGTCCTGCTCCGCCCGGCTGCAGCTGCTGGAGCCTGCACTCCAGAGAGCTGCGCTTGCACAGAGTATAAATGAACTGCCGGTGCGCAGCACACGCGAGTCCAGCGGCGCTGGACACAACGGACAGCTATACTGGGGGCTTAAAAAGCGATAGTAATCCTCATCAAGAAAATACTCACCAACCCTTTTACCTACTTGGCCCACATTTCATCGTTGCACCGTCTCACTCCACTGAACACCTGGATCCTCTTACTCCACTTGGAATCCGAAAGGAAAACAAACAATGAAGATGGCAGCTGATCTACCTCAACGTGACCAACGTTTTTTAAATTATTTTGTAAAAATTGTAAACACAGATGTAGAATGTTAGAGTCTGATAAAGGTTATTATCATAGTATGACCTCCACAAGCTTGTTTCCATGAATTCACAAACATGGTTGAAGTGTAGGCATTGGGGTAGTCTTGTCTGATTCTAATTCTTTGAGACCAAGCCCCACCTATGCTAGCAAGCCCATACCATGGACATGCAGCCACCATGCTACCCCAGAACTCTGATACACTGCCACCATGATGATAAACACCACACAACCTATTAAACACATTCCCCAAACCACTACAAAACCTATCGATCTCTGTTGCATCTGCTGAGTTCTTAAAATGCAAGACCATCTGCATTTTGGCTGATTGCTTCATGTCAAAGTGTTGGTTTTCATCCAGTGAAAAGGAGATCTTAAAGTGAGGTCAGAGGAGAAGCTGCCAGAAAAAAAATCAACTCATTCACACGTCTTTTTCGGATTTCAATGGTCTACAATCACTTCAAACCCAACTGCAGTAAACCACTGAGAGCCAGGCAGGGGCGCCGTATGGGGGGTAAAAGTTGGTACAATTCCAAGGGCCATTGACTGACAGGGGCCCCAGATTGGCCTTTTTTTAATTATTTTTTCATGGTGTGGTGGGACCCTGATAATAATACATTAATGGTAGTAGCTTTGTTGTTTTAACAGTAAAACTTAAATATTATCTCTCCCAGACCAAAAAGCAAACATCCTCATATTTAACAAACACCCCCCTGTATCTGCATGAAATGGTATGTTCCTAGCTGCTTTAGCTCACTTGACGCTGCTGGTGTTACTTTGCAGTCAGAGGATGACAGAGTAACAACAAACATGCTGCCCAGAAAAATCGTAAAATCAGGCTGTCAAAAAAGGAAAGAGAAAAAAGAAAAGGAAGACAGACAAAGGAAAGGGTGTCGATTTGTAACACAGTTTTTCCCCAAGAGAGGTGGGTAGAGATGTGCGTGATTATCAACCTGTTCGCTAGCTTAGCCTCCATTTCACGATGGCATATTATGCCATCAGTTTGAGTGTGCAGTATGTTACCACTGATTTGAGAGCAGATATATGAACTAACAATAATTTGAAGCGTGTTTGCGTTCAGAACACATGCGCACGCCACGCTTGCTCGTCGTGTCTCTGCCGGCGGCGGGGCTCCTCGTTTATTTTTTTTTAGTTTTTAATCTTGCTTTAAATAGTGAATTGCATACTCTATGCAGACGGTTGCATGTACAATTCACTAACAGTAAATATTGTGCTAGTACCAGTATTGGACCAAAGGAAGCAAGCCTTTAATGTTATTTATGTAAAACTTTTGCTGGATCAGTTAGATTCTAGAGATGTGGCAAAAGCAGCTGTGCAGGGGGGCCCAATTGGATTTTTTGTCATGGGGCCCAATATTCCTGGCGGCCCCCCTGTCTGCATCCCTGGCACCAGTGTATCCTCAGAGAGAGTCTTCTCCACCGCTGGAGAT
>JBBPBX010080830.1:0-16083 GCA_038048925.1 Garcialebias charrua | reverse complement strand
TTTTCATTTCCTGTGGTCATGATGGACACGCTCTTCTCACCTTTATTTGAGACACTTCTCGTCATTGGCAAATCGAATGTGAGTGGAACTTCATCCATATTCACGAGCTGTGCTGGCGAGATGTGGTGCTCCTGGACTTGGCGGGCGACGAATGCGCGGAAGTTGGTGACCTTCTCCTCGAAGTCCGCTGGAAGTTTCTGGCACATCATGGTGCGCGCTCTCAGAGACAGCTGGTTTCTTTGCATGAATCGGTAGCACCACGATGCACTGCCAGCGAACTCCAAGATCGCCATGTCTTTGGCCAAAGCCACCGCATGCAGCCGAAGCTGGACCGTGGAGACGCCTCTCCCGGCTGCGCGTTCTTCCAGCACCCACTGTTTGACACGCTGCTCCAAAATGACCCTAAAGTGACGACCCGTTGCTCTGTTGCTGTTAATCCCCTCGACATGCATGCGGCCGGGTACATCATGGATTCGTGGGGAGAGTGGAAAATGATGTGTTTGACCATTCTTTCGGTCAAGGACGTGGAAGATCCGTATATAATTGGATTTATGGTAGCAGGTGCGCTGCTCTTTGTAGGGCTGGGCGATATGGACCAAAATTAATATCTCAATATTTTTATGATATATCGCGATATACGATATATATCTCGATAAATGTTTCTTTCCATAAAATAATAACAAAAATATATTTCTGAGTCAAAGCTATGTCCCAGTTGTCACATAGCAACATGTATTAACAAATAGGAATGTGCGATATGGCCTAAAATTCATATCACGATATGTATTGTGAAGGGTGGCGATAACGATATATATCACGATATGTTTTTGGTATAAAAATTGCAATAGAAATGAAAAAAAAAAAGCATAGGGTGTCCTTTTGCCATAATTTATTTTGAAAACTGCTACACCACAAAATAATCTCTATTAAGAAAATGTCACTACTAGGTCCAGAGTTTTTAAATAATTAACAACTCAAGCATTAGGCTTCTTTCTTGCAGTGCAAAACAGTGCAAAATATAAAAATATCTTGTGTAGTTTTAGCCATAAGTTTTAAACTAAAGAATATGTTGTTAACTCTTAACAGTTTCCAATATTGTCACTTAAGAAACGAACAGCAGAGCAGCATTTTACACTGAAAACACTTCACCCTCCAACCCTCTAGAGGGCGTCCCCTTCAGCTTTAAGGAGAGCTGACAAGGCGACCAGAAGAAGAACCAGTTTACTCTGTGGCTTTGACCAGAGGGTCTCGCAGTAAAATCACACAACACAGCGTTCTATTCACAGATCAGAGGGCAGGTTTCTCTAAAGCTGACCAACGCTTACTTTAACTTTCGACACACACAAAAAAAAACTTTCGACGGAACGCAGCGTTTTGCGCATGCGTCCGAATAAGGCAAAACTACGGCAAGTCGGACGAAGTTAGCATATAGCTTCAATACTTAGCACTCGAAGAAAAGACTTTAACACCACTTATGCACAGTTTTAAACTAAAAAAAAGTATCGATTAACTCTGACAACTCTAATTTAAAGCTGACCAACGCTTACTTTAACTTTCGACAACAAAAAAAACTCGACGGAACGCAGCGTTTTGCGCATGCGTCCGAATATGGCAACACAAGCCGGACGAAGTTAGCTTGTAGCTTAGCACTCGAAGAAATATACTTTTAACATCACTTACGCACAGTTTTCAACACAAAAAAGTATCGATTAACTCTGACAACTTTGATTGTACACTTCAACACCACTTATGCACAGTTTTAAACTAAAAAAAGTAAAGATTAAATCGGACAACTGTGATTTTCTGCGGTTAGCCGGTAGAAGGCAGATCTCTATCGTAGGCTAAATTTATATCGTTTATACCGTGTACCGGTTATACCGCGCATCCCTATTAACAAACAGCTGTAACTCTACAATATAAATGTCTAAAAATAAACTATTTACTTACATTAATTTATTTTTCAGACATTTATTTACATATGTTAAATAATAATCTTCTTCAGCTGAGGCAGCTGTTTCTGAGAGGCTAGAGCTGTCTCCTCCAATGGGAGAGTTGGGGGTTTGATTCCACTAGCAGTCACATGCTGAAGTGTTCCTGTGCAAGACATTGAACTCCTCATTGCCTCTGATGTGTGTCCCATCTGTAACCCACATCTAGTCTATGACATTTATTTTGGCGGGTCCACTTCCTGTGTTGCCCCAACTCTTAACTTTTTTAAGCCATGGGTCATAGTTCACTTCCTCTTTCTCCACTGTGGCTGTGGTGTGCTCCACTGGGCGTCTCCCAAACAAATTGCTGCACTCTTCAGATCAGCAAATTGCAACTCAAAATACATGGTGAGCTTGATATCTTATAGCAATATTGTTCATGTTTAAGACAACCATGTGATTGCTCATTGAAATGTTGTTTTACCAGAGTTACTGGTGGCTCTAATTCAAACTCTTGTGGGATTCTGCCATTAATCACCACCAGGCTGTGCATTGAGGTTAAGTACTCCTCACTCAGTTGAAGAGGTAAAACAATTGTTTTTTATATATTTATATAAAATGGAAGCTGAATTGTGGACACAGGTCTGGTATATGCACTCAGTTGTTGGTTGCATTACTTATGTTGATAGATCCAAGATGGCGCCCGTAAGCATGGCTGCGTGTCCACCTCTCCTGTGGGTGTTTGGAATTTTTGTGTTTTGTTCGTTCTTCATTGGAGACATAACTACACTGCTGGTTTATGATCGGAAGCAGCTTCTGGATTTACGGTTTGCTGCCGCGGATGTCGCTGATTCGGGCCAGTATGACCGTACCTCGGGATCGGGGAGGCCCCCTCCGCCCCCGTTGCTCGGAGACGAGCTGCCCGTTTACCTCCGCTGCTCTTCGCACCAGCCTGCACGGAGAAATCGATCGACTCGGAGGAAGAAACGCGGCTCACGAGCTGGCCGGCTGGTGAAGCTCAGAGCCCGGCGTTCTGCCTCGCTGTCTTCAGCTGATGGTCTCGATTCTCATCGCCAGTCTCCCGCGTGCACGGACCAGGAAAACAACGGGGATCTCCGGCCGGAGCAGCTCTCTGTGGGCAGCGAGCCGCGGACGCGCGCTCCCCCACCAGCTGTTAGCACATCAGCTGCTAGCAGCTCATCAGCGGCTAGCTCGGATATCATCAAATTCTGTGTTGTCAACGCCCGATCTGTTTGCAACAAAACGTTCATCCTCAGGGATTACTTTGAAGAGCACGACTTGGACTTTTTCTGCATCACAGAGTCGTGGATGTCGTCGGGTGAGTCCAGCGCGCTGACGGAAATAATACCACCAAACTGTTTGTTTTTTAACGACCCGCGACCATCAGGTCGTGGCGGTGGGTTATTAACTATCTTCAAATCAACTTTTGACTGTAAACAACTGTCCATTCCAGTCTCCTGCTCTAGCTTTGAGCTGACTGTGTTTGAACTCGGACATTCACCTGTAACTTTGTGTGCTCTTGTCTACCGGCCGCCTCGCTCCAAGAACTTCATCAGCGAGTTTTCTGATTTCTTGGCTGAAATTACAGCTAAATATTCTCGGGTCGTCATTTCAGGCGACTTCAACTTGCACGTGTGTTGTCCTGAGAAGCCCATGGTTAAGGACTTTTTAGATTTATTGGACTCATTTAATTTAACTCAACACGTGAACTCTCCCACGCAGCAGCGTGGACATTTGTTGGACCTTGTTTTAACATGCGATGTGACTGTTTCAAACCTTGAAATAGGAGACAATGTATTCTCAGATCATAGGCCAGTGAATTTTCAGTTCACCATCCCCCATGTAAATCCTAAAACATGCATTTCTGCACGTAAAGGCAGGAATGTTAACCATTTAACTGCCGCACGTTTCACTGAGGTTTACAACAATGACATGTTAATTCAGCCCCCGGGGTTCCTCTCCAGCACTGAGGAGCTGACAAACCAGTTTGACTCTGTTTGTTTAAAGACTTTGGATAAAGTAGCGCCTATCAAAACGAGAAGACCAAAACTCAGGGCCGAACCGTGGCTGAATGACACTACCAGAGCTGCGAGGCAGCAATGCCGAAAGGTGGAGAGGAAGTGGAAAAAAGACAGTCTGCAGGTCTCTTTTGAGATGGTAAAAGAGAGCTGGCGCCGATATCAGAAAGCAGTGATAACTGCTAAATCACAATACTTCGCTGATATCATTGCTGCAAATTCTCGTAACCCTCGAGTTTTGTTCTCCACCCTAAACTCTGTTCTCCACCTCACTGAACAATCACCCATGGAAGCCTCGACTGAGCTGTGCGAGAACTTCCAACATTTCTTTTTAGATAAAATCGCAACCACCAGGGCTCTCATTTCTCCTCCATCTCACGATCCATCCATCCCACCTCAATCTGTTGCTGTGTTTGACCATTTTGAACCAGTCTCTCTGTCCTCTCTAGAGCAGGTCATGTGTAGCCTGAAACCATCTGGCTCCCCCTTCGATGTGGTCCCCCCTCGGCTTCTAAAGGAGGTTTTTCACACTCTAGGTCCCTCCATTCTCTCTATTGTTAATAGCAGTCTATCCTCGGGTGTGGTGCCAAAATCATTAAAACATGCTGCTGTTCAACCCCTCCTGAAAAAACCAAACCTCGACCCGTCAGTATTATCCAATTTCAGGCCTGTCTCCAGACTCCCATTTGTTTCTAAACTTCTAGAGAAAATAGTTGAGTCCCAACTAAAGTGCTTCCTGGAGGATCACGCTATCCCCGAGCTATTCCAGTCTGGCTTCAAATCCCTCCACAGCACTGAGACTGCCCTACTGAAGGTTTTTAACGACATCTTTCTATCCACAGATACTGGTGACTCTGTGCTGCTTGTCCTATTGGACCTCACATCCGCTTTCGACACCATTGACCATGAGATCCTCATTGCTAGGTTGGAGCAGTGGGTGGGCATCTCAGGATCAGCCCTAAACTGGTTCAGATCCTACCTCTCTGACAGGTCTTTTTGTGTGTCCATCAATGATTTTACTTCTGCAGTGGCGGCTCTTAAATGGGGGGTTCCGCAGGGGTCCATCCTGGGTCCTCTCTTGTTCTCCTTATACCTGCTGCCACTCGGTGCTATTTTCCGGAAACACAATATACCTTTCCACTTCTACGCTGATGACTGTCAAATCTACTTCCCCCTAAGACAAAATGGTACAGGCTCTATTCAACCTCTGCTCGACTGCCTGGCTGACATCAGGGACTGGATGGCTTTAAATTTCTTAAGCTTCAATGATAAGAAGTCTGAAGCCATATTGTTCCTTCCCAATGACACAACCTCAAACCACTGCATTGACCTGTCTGCTCTACCCCTGTCCGAAAAACAAAAAGTCACAAATCTGGGAGTGATAATGGATCCTTCCATGAAACTCAACAGTCATGTAAACATGATTGTCAAATCCTGTTTTTTCCAGCTGAGGCGTCTGTCTAAGCTGAAGCCCATATTATCCAAAAACACCTGGAGACAGTGATTCACGCATTCATTACATCTAGGCTTGATTACTGCAATTCACTTCTGTTTGGCGTCAGTCAAGCCACCATTGCACGATTGCAGCTGGTTCAGAACGCAGCTGCCCGATTTTTGACCGGCACGCGCAGGGGAGAGCACATTACACCAGTCTTGGCCTCCCTTCACTGGCTACCGGTTCATCTTCGAATCCAATTCAAAATTCTCATGTATGTCTACAAATCGCTGAACAGTCTCGCCCCCGCCTATCTCTCGGATCTGATACACCCATATGTTCCTCCACGTGCTTTGAGGTCAGAGGATCAGGTACTCTTAATAGTTCCAGAAACTCGCCTTAAGCGCAGGGGTGACAGAGCGTTCTCTGTAGCAGGCCCAAGACTCTGGAACGAGTTACCGCTGCTCATCAAACAGGCCCCCTCCCTCTCGGTTTTCAAATCCCGGTTAAAAACTCACTACTACTCCATCGCTTTCAGTGCCAGCTGATGTGTACTGGATCGTTTGATTTATGATCTGCAATGTTTTTATGTTTTTCGTGTTGTACTTCATTGTATGTGTTGCCTGTTGCGTGTTTGTTTGTCCAGCACTTTGGTGGACTTGTTCCTGTTTAAAGTGCTTTATAAATAAAATGGTATGGTATGGTATGGTATGTTTTGTGTGTGTTTTAAGACTTTTTATATTGAAACTAAAATGACAATGAAGTTGGAATGCCTGTAAAATCAATTGAAAAGAATGTAGCTACACTTTTGTTTGAACTTAATATTGCACAATATCTTACTTTTCTTTTTTTTCTCGGCTTGATTATTTTAGAAGACTTGATGTTAAAGGGGACCACAGATGCAAAATTCACTTTTTAATGTTTTTGTACTCAACTTTGGGTATTTACTTCATAAAAAAACAGTCCTAAGGCCAAAAAAATGCACCCAGTGGTTTATTTACTATAAGTATATTTATTTATCTTAGATAGAAACGCGCCGATTGCACTTCCTGCGGTTTGTTACGTCACAAACCGCAGCCACAACCCACAGCCACAACCCACAGCCACAACCCATCCCAACCTTTGTCCCGCCCCCGTCACCTAGCAACCCCTGGTAATGCTCCACCCACGCGGTTCCTGAGTTCATCTCAGCCTGCACACTAGGTGGCGGTATGCACCTAACAGTTGTTTGCGATCCGCCATAAATCAAATGGAGAAGAAGAAGAATAGTTCATCTCAGCAGAATGGCTCCTAAAGTTAAATGTTGCGTTGTTGGCTGCATTACACAACATGTGTCGATACACACTCTTCCAGTCTCAGAGAGCAGAGATGCGTGGCTTAATTTTATTTTTAATGGCAATGTCCAGGCGACATTACCGAAGAAGAATTACACTTCTTATATGATGGACTACTTTTGCACAACTGCCAGTTTGGTTGAGTGGTTAGCGCACTGGACCGCCACCCGGGAGACCTGAGATCGCATCTTGTCCATTGCATCTTTTTTTTCCCCCCCTTTTTTTTTTAAAGCCTTTTGTTTCGGAGAAACCCTCTCTGACCCTCCTGGCGCAGATAATGGAGCACTAAGCAGATTTAAAATTGATAGTTTTCAGATAAAAAGACAGCACCGCTGTGAGTGTGTGTGTGTGTGTGTGTATGTGTGTCCGCCAGTGACTGCTCGCTCCCTCCAGCTCGCGCGCACGGTGAGAGTGAGGGAGAGAGGGAGTTGGACATGACAGGAAGAATAAAAAATGACACGACAACTTGTACACTGTGATCTGTTGCGGTCCAATTCAGCTCAGCTCGACTCTGTGGCAGTAACGTGAGTTGACTTCCTCGTCTGCCTTTGGAGGGCGGAGTTAATGTAAGCAGATCTTTGAAGGGCGTGCCACGAGATCTCATTATCATAAACCGGTCGTTCAAAACGAAAGTTAAAAATGGCAGAATTAAAAAGGGTATAATTGATTATCTAAGAATTATTTTGTGTATTAAATTGAATGAACAGTGTCTGGTAACCCCAAAGAAATACCATAAAAATTTTAAAAACATATCTGTGGTCTCCTTTAAATAATCATTTTTTTGATAAATGATTATTGAAAGTGCACTTTAAATTGATTGACTGGAAATATGATCACTTTAAATTGATTGACTGGAAATATGATTCTGAATTACATTATTTCTAGTTAACTATACTTAAACCATGGTTGATTGACAATTACTTACAGTAAATGTTGATTTTGAATGATTATATATATCAAGATGTTTATTTTCTTTATATATCTGTACATGCTATATGACAGTTGGTTATTTAATTGGAATGAAATTCTTAATGTGTATTTCTGACCTATAGGTCGGGTTTTTTTCTTTGGACCAGAATCTCCAACATGGATTTACAGATGGCGAGCTAGAACTATGGACTTGATAATGGACTTTGAAATGAGTACATGTATTTGGTGACTCAACTATTGTGACTCTTGTTGTTTTTGTCTTTTTTGTTTTTGTTTTTGTCTTATTTTGTGCACAATCACTTTAATATATATATACACCAAAACTGAAACCACGGCCTCCTGTTTTCATTCACACCTCAGGCTCTTTTAAAGGACACTCTTCTGATGCTGCTTTTGTAGCCGCAGTCAACTGCCTGGCCTTTAGGCGTTACAAATTTTGGCGAGCTAGCCAGGAGCCTGATACTGTGAATGTTTTGGTGAATGTATTGTGTGGTTGTTTGCATTGAAACATGGATTTCTTTAACAAAGTTGGTATCAATGTTGCTCATTCTGTTATCATAGGTGGGGTAACAAACACTCCAGCAGATGATGAAATTCTCAATCATTTACGCAGTTATGGTGAAATTAAAAAGTTTTTTCCTGTTACTGAACGTGAGAGTCCATTTTACAAAAACCTGGCCGTTGAGTTTATAAATGCTGCAGCTTTGGAACAGCTAAAACCGCTTTTACCATATACTTACTTATCTCGGGCTGCAGAGGATATTAAATTTGTTGTTAAATTACTTTTGAGTGAGTGCGCAGCTATAGCCACAGTGGGGACTACCTCACCCCCTGATTACCTTTCTGAATTAAGACACATCTCCCAGCAAAGTGGACAATCATTTGATGATGTTTTGAGAGGAGTGTTTGAACAAATATGTGCACATTTTGGAATGGCAGCCACTGGAGGGCAGTCTGAAGAGGATGGTGAAGGGAGGGACACAGTTGAGATACTTGCCACTGACAGAGTGTCCAGTCTAACTCAGCCATCTGCTCTTCCCACACAGCAATCAGTTCAGTCTCCCACCGACCAGCAAGGACCTCAAACCCAGCCCAATCTTGCTACAAATGTGGGACCAAGAATTTCTCTCCCAGGTAATGATCTGAACCCTCCTGATATACAAAGGGTTGTAGTTGAACACATTGTGCGCAGAGATGATGTGAACCTTCAACCCCTGTCTTCATTTAGATTACGTACTTTCTCAGGAAAGCTTCCAAAACCACAGAATGAGGCTGATTATGAATCCTGGAGGTCCCAAATAGAACTTTTAAATGCAGATCCAAGTCTTGCACCCTTACATGTTACGAGGCGCATTTTGGAAGGTTTACTCCCACCTGCTGCTGACCTAGTGAAAGGGTTGGGACCAAATGCCCTGCCTGCAACATTTTTGCAGGTACTTGATTCTGCATATGCCACTGTTGAGGACGGAGAAGAGCTGTTCGCTAAATTTTTAAACACTCTTCAGGACCAAGGGGAACCTCCATCTTCATATCTGCAGAGACTCCAGCTGGCTCTCACTACAGTGGTGAGGCGTGGTGGGATTCCAGCAGTTGAAATGGACAAATATTTGCTAAAACAATTTTGTAGAGGTTGCTGGGATAACAGCATGATTAACAAGCTTCAACTAGAAAAGAAAAAAGACCAACCACCTCCCTTTTCAGAGCTTTTATTTACACTCCGAACAGAAGAAGACAAACAATTGGCAAAAGAGATGTTGATGAAAAAGCATATTCCTGCATTCAAGCACCGTGCTAACTTGCAAACTCACACTACTAGTGAATGTTCATGTGGCCACTCTTCAGACTCTGGTGCTATTGAAGATTTGAGGAAGCAAATGCTGAAGCTGCAGAGTCAGATGTCAGCACTGTTATCCAAAGACTCCAAATCTGCTAAGCCAGAAATCCAGCTGAAAAATAAGAAACCAAACCCTGGTCAAACAAGTAATAGGCCAAAACCCTGGTTCTGTTTCAAGTGTGGAGAGGATGGCCATATTGCTCCCAACTGTTCCAATCAATCCCACCCCAGTCTGGTTGAAGAAAAACGCAGCCAGCTTAAACACAAACAGCAGTCCTGGGAAAATAAGAAGCCATCAAACTAGAAGCAGTTCTTACTGAGGGACAAGTGAGAGCTGCAACCAGTGAATGTTCCCACACTAAGTATTCATCTTCACATTTCCCACTACCAAAAGGTTTAGTGGGCATGAGAAGTACAGGCGAGGTCAAGATTAAAGGGACCAATTTCCATTGCCTTTTTGACACAGGTTCCCAAGTCACCACAGTTTCACATTCTTTTTATAACACCCACCTGTCTGACCATAAAATAAAGCCATTAAATGATCTTTTGAAGGTAGAAGGTGCAAATGGACAGAGAGTGCCTTACATTGGATATGTAGAGCTCTGTTTGACCTTCCCACCTGAGTTTGTAGGTGAAGAGATGGACATCCACACCTTGGCCTTGGTCGTCCCAGACCTGCAATCATCACAGCCCCCTGTTCTGATTGGCACCAACACCCTGGATGTTGTGTATGACCAGTGTTGTCAGTCACAGTCTGGGTTCTGTCCTGTACCGTCAGGATATAGAACAGTGCACAAGATTTTGGAGATAAGGCACAAGTTAACAACTGATGACTATCATGGCATTCTCAAAATGCAGTCCACCATCCCACAGATAATTTCTGCTCGGAAGACTGTTGTGTTGGATGCTCATGTCATATGCCCATTTCTGCAAGGTGAGAAAGAAGTACCGTATTTTTCGGATTATAGGTCGCAACTTTTTATGGTTTTTTCAAGGCCTGCGACCTATAATATCAGCCTTTTTCACTTTGCCAGAAAAATTGTGCAGTGCCACTTTTGGCCACTAGGGGCGCTGTGGCGCTGTGCATTACCACTTCCAGAGGAGTACACCGACCCAAGAAGAAGAAGACCGTATGGTTTCCAGCTCATGTCTCCCAAAAACAGCTCCTGTACTCGGACTGACTGTGTGCCTGCTGGCCTGGATGTAGCTGTTAGCTCTGTGTTTCTTAGCTGGATTTTTTGCAAGATAAGTCAAGAACCACTCAGCGGATTTTTCTGAAACTTACAGAATGGAATCACAGTGTGGACGTTTACAAGTGAGTACCGGTAGCTTTATTAGATGTTTGAGAAAAAAAACAACGATCTTTTAGCTTAGCTTTTTGTTAGCTCGTGGTTGTTATTCTGTTTACCGGAATGTTAAAAATAGCTTCAAAACCACTCGGTGCATATTTTTTCTGCCTACAGAGTTTAAACTATGACATTAATGTACGTAACGATGGCCTATAGAAAACATTTGACATAAAATTCGATTTTTTATTCATATTCTTAGAGGCGGACTTCCCGTCTTTTCATTTTTTTTATTTCATTTTACTTCAGTTTGCTTATCAAAAACTTCTAAATCACTCGGTGTATATTTTTTTGCCTACAAAGTTTAAATTATAAGACATTAATGTACGTAACGATGGCCTATAGAAAACATTTGACATAAAATTCGATTTTTTATTCATATTCTTAGAGGCGGACTTCCCGTCTTTTCATTTTTTTATTTCATTTTACTTCAGTTTGCTTATCAAAAACTTCTAAACCACTCGGTGTATATTTTTTTGCCTACAAAGTTTAAATTATAAGACATTAATGTACGTAACGATGGTCTATAGAAAACATTTGACAGAAAATTCGATTTTTTTATTCGTGTTTTCTGAGAGGCGGACTCGTCTCGTGTTTAGCTTCTGTTAGCTTCTGGCAGACATTAGCAGCAGAGCTAAACACTCGGTCCATATTGCCGGGTTGACTCAGCGGTCACACGGCGCGTCAGCAGTGGATGACGCGTTACGGCGGCGGTGACGTAGGTGCGACCTATAATCCGATGCGACCTATTTATGAATTTTTCCAATTTTTTGGCAATAATTGGACACTGCGACCTATATTCCGGTGCGACCAATAATCCGGCAAATACGGTAATTATTCAGCACCCAACCTCCTTCTCTCTGCCTGGTGGGTTGATAGTAAAATCCAGCCTTATCGACCTACCTCCTGTCCAACCTGCTTTACTACCAGTGGTGATCACCAATGAATCTGACCATGAAATTGTGATTCCAGCCAGAGCAGCCATAGCTGAAGTCAGTACCATCCAGACCATTCTCCATAAAGAGCAGTGTGTGCAACAACCCTCCCAAAATACAGAATCAAACCCAACCAAGTTGAACTACAACTTTGGAGACTCACCGCTCTCAACTGAATGGAAGCAACGTATAACAACCATGCTGGACAGTATGTCAGAAGTCTTTGCAAAGCATGATCTTGATTTTGGTTGTACAGACAAGGTCAAGCATGAGATCAAGCTGTCAGATCCCACTGCTTTTAAACAACGACCAAGACCTATCCACCCTCGAGATGTGGATGCTGTTCGAAAGCATATTCAAGAATTGTTGCAATCTGGTGTTGTACGTGAATCAAACTCACCCTTTGCTTCCCCCATAGTTGTAGTGCGGAAGAAAAACGGTGCAGTACGGCTCTGTATCGATTATAGGAAGTTGAATGCACAGACCATCCGGGATGCATATGCATTACCGAAGTTGGAAGACACATTTTCAGCACTGTCTGGCTCCACATGGTTCTCCACATTGGATTTAAAATCTGGTTACTATCAGATTGAGATGAATGAAACAGACAAGAATAAAACTGCATTTGTCTGTCCACTTGGATTTTATGAATTCAACCGCATGCCTCAAGGAGTAACTAATGCTCCAAGCACTTTTCAACGTCTCATGGAGCGGTGCATGGGAGATATGAATTTAAAAGAAGTGCTCGTCTTCATTGATGACTTGATAGTGTTTGCACCAACTCTGGAGGAACATGAACACCGACTGATGAAAGTTCTTCAACGCCTGAAAGAGTTTGGACTGAAGCTATCAACTGAAAAATGTCTTCTCTTCCAGACATCAGTTCGCTACCTTGGGCATGTAGTATCAAGTGATGGAGTGGAGACTGACCCAGACAAAATTTCCACATTGACATCTTGGCCAGTTCCTGAAAATCTCAAAGAGCTCAGATCGTTCCTTGGTTTTGCAGGGTATTATCGACGGTTTGTGAAAGGGTACTCTTCAATCGTCAGACCTCTCAATGAGTTAACGGCTGGATATCCTCCCAGTCAGAAAAGGTCAAACCATAAGGGGAAGTTACAACATTATCTTAACCCCAAAGAACCTTTTGCTTCCCGTTGGACGCCAGCTTGCCAGCAGGCCTTTGAAGACATTATACAGAAGCTCAGTACAGCCCCAGTTCTTGCCTTTGCAAACCCAGATAAACCCTACATCGTGCACACAGATGCTAGCTCTATTGGTCTTGGTGCAGTCTTATACCAAGACTTTGATGGACAGACCAGGGTGATTGCATATGCCAGCAGAGGTCTCTCACACAGTGAACGCCGGTATCCTGCCCATAAACTTGAGTTTTTGGCTCTCAAATGGGCAGTTACAGAGAAATTCTATGACTATTTGTACGGATCCAATTTTACTGTGGTTACAGATAGCAATCCTTTGACATATCTGCTAACTTCTGCTAAATTGGATGCTACAAGTTACAGATGGCTTTCTGCTCTGTCAACCTTTTCATTTAAGATAATCTACCGGGCTGGCAGGTTGAATGCTGATGCCGACGGACTCTCTCGGCGACCTCATGTTGAACAGATGGAGGATGCTTTGTCTAGGAAAGAGAGAGAAAGAATATTGAAATTCACTGAGCAACACCTTGAACATCCATCTTCTATTTTGATTGACCAGCACTCAGTCCAAGCAATATGTGACAGACAACTAGTGTACAGCTCACCCAACCTGGACCAAGTTGTTGCTCTTGTGCAAACGCTCTCTACTAACACTGATAGCCTACCAGACAGTTTTGTTAATGATATGCAGTTCTCTTCACCTGTCATGCCATCCGTCTCTGCTGATGAAATTGCTGCCAAACAACGAGCCGATCCGGTCATTCAGCACATTGTTGCTCAACTGGAACGAGGAGAAAGTCCGCCACCATCTCTAAGGGAACAGCTCCCCAATCTGCCATTACTCTTGCGAGAGCTTACACGTCTGGAGCTCCATAATAATGTTCTCGTTAGGAGGAGGAATATTGGAGGTGAGCTTACTTACCAGCTTGTCCTTCCAGAGGAGTGTCGGCCTGAGGTCCTCAACCAGCTTCATGACCAAATGGGCCATTTGGGTACAGAGAGAACACTGGACCTTGTCAGATCACGTTTCTTCTGGCCACGAATGGCAGTTGATGTTTGCAATAAAGTCAAGAACTGTGAGAGATGCATACGAAGGAAATCACAGCCTGAGAAAGCTGCACCCCTTGTCAGCATTAAAACTTCAAGACCACTCGAACTGGTCTGTATGGACTTTCTCTCAATAGAACCAGACCGAAGCAACACTAAGAATGTTCTTGTGATAACCGATCACTTCACAAAATATGCTGTTGCAGTGCCAACCCCAAATCAAAAAGCCAAAACCGTAGCAAAAGCACTATGGGACAACTTCCTTGTTCATTATGGAATCCCAGAGCGTCTCCATAGCGACCAAGGACCCGATTTTGAATCGCACACTATCAAAGAGCTCTGTCAAATAACTGGAATTCTTAAGAGTAGGACAACACCATACCATCCCCGTGGCAACCCTGTGGAACGATTCAACCGAACACTTTTAAATATGTTGGGTACTCTACAAGAAGAGGATAAAACACACTGGAAAGATTTTGTGAAGCCGCTGGTACACTCTTACAACTGTACTCGAAATGACGTCACTGGGTACTCCCCATATGAACTGATGTTTGGTCGTCAACCCCGCCTTCCAGTTGACTTAGCTTTTGGACTGCCTGTGTCTGAAAACCCATCCACATCTCATTCACAGTATGTTGAAAAGCTTAAATCACACCTCAGAGAAAGTTACAAGATTGCAACTCTGAAAACTCTGAAGCAGACATATCTTTAAACAAAGTTTGATCTATAACTCCAAAATTAATTGAGCTACAATTTTGAGACTTTTTACTCATTTACAAGATTACAATTATGACATTTATAATGTTTATTGAAGAAAATATTGAAATTCACTTTACACGGTCTTTAAAGGAACATTATTTGTCGTTCTATTCATGCAAGAAAAAAAAAGGCTATTTTGTCTGACCAGTTTTAACTCTAAATAAAACAAGTTGTTGTCAGAAATTTTAAGAGAATAGCTTTCAGAGGAAGTTTTTCACATTTTTATTGTTGTTGTCAAGTCAAATGTATTTATAAAGCCCATTTAAAAACACAGCAGCTGTTACTAAAATTCTTAACAATAAAAATCGATGGCTGTAATTTAATGAAAAGCATCAAAAGAAAAACATAAAAACACAAAACAATAAAATACTAAATAAAAGAGCTATAAGGATTATTACAAGAAAGTATTACAGTCATCCTTCAAGTATATTATTTCATCAACTGAAACTATTGACGTTTTATGATTTGGTGGACTATAATATTCTGTTAGTAATGTTTAAAGCTCAGAATTCTATACTACCTCCAAACATTCAAACGCTTTTTGTAAAAAGGAAAAGTTGTTATAATTTAAAGGGAACAGACATTTTTGTAAAACCTAAATACAGAACCAGTTTAAAGAGTCTGTCTACCTCAATACAAGGAATACGTTTGAGGAATAAATATGAAAAAAAAAAAAGTAAAGTCTATTTATTTTATTTTTAAAAATGATTAAGACTAAATTGTTGAAAAGATATATATACATTTTAGTTAATATGAAATGTACTAGAAATGTAAACGTGTGATGAGTTATTTATTTTGTTATATTATTTAAAGATGATCATTGTTATGGATTGATTATTTAAACGGATTTGTTTTTTAAAAAGGGGCAGATATGATAAGATTTTTTCTTCTTCTGCTACCTTTGATTTTAGATTTTTTCCCTTTATTGTTTCTTTTTATTGTGAATTGTAATTTCTCTTTCTTGTTTTAAATCGGAAATGAATGAATAAATTAAATTAAAAAAATAACTACTGTATTTTCTGGTGTATAGGTCACACCAGTGTATAGGTCACACCATCCAATTATTACCAATAGATTGGAAAAATCCCTAGATAGGTCGCACCGGTGTATAGGTCGCACCTATGTTTAGCTCTGCTGCAAATGTCTGCCACAGAAGCGCACAGCAAGGCTTTTAAGAAGATTAACACTTAAAAACAATTATTTGTTTGATAAAAATTATAGCAAATATATGTCTGAGCTGAACTTTTCCTTAATAAATGAACGTAATTGTGAAATGAGCTGGATTTAAAAATTTGTTAGTGATAACAAGCCATATATAGGTCGCACCTGAGTATAG
>JBBPBX010080829.1:0-10904 GCA_038048925.1 Garcialebias charrua | reverse complement strand
GCTCCAAATTCTTGACGTCATTTGAACAGCAGCATGGCTCTGGGGCAGCGCGTTTACCTACGGGACAAATTGAGGTCGCTGATTGGTCATTTACTGACACGCCTACTGAATTGATTGACAGGTCGGGTGGGGAAAAACAAGGCACGAGCCTGGCCAGCCGCAGCGGTGTTCTGTGTTTATATGTTAATAAAAAAGTTCTAAAAAAATTAACTAAAAACATGGAGCGCTGGTCCAGCACACCAGAACACCAAGAAATCTGCAGAGCCTCGCGCAGCCACGTTGGACACGAGTTTAATTCGCTCGTGACAAATTCATTCATTCCCTCATCATTTCAGTCATGGAGTCAACGGAGGAGGAAGCGATCACTTGATTTTGGCAAAAAAACAAAAGGCCAGATCAGGGATGAAGAAGGGGAATTTAATACATTTGTGTCACATACAAAACAGTCAGGCGCCGGGCAGTTTATTGTGCGACAACGCGCTTGCGTTCGCGATTGTAAAATTTGAGCTTGGCGTGTTCGTGCCCGCGTTCAAACGCTTGTGCCTCTACGTTCGAAAGGCATCGAGCGGCGTTCGGCCGAACGCAGAGCTTTACTGGGACCTTTACCGTTCAGGTGGAGCAAGGGGGCTCCGGGGGGGACAGCTTTGTTTGTTTTGTCCAGTCTTGACGAAGTTTCTCATCTTTTGGGAAAGTGAAAAGGCTCATTGTTCACTGATGATATTAGAACACCCAAATGCGACCCTACGCAACGGCATTTTTCAAGTTATACAAAAAAATAATAGGCGATTTTGCAGACAATGAATATGCGTTATCCTAGCAGACGCAGACTGACATTCCTATGCCTACGTCACAAAAGTAGCAAGCGGAAGTACCCGGATGTCCCGTGAAGAAACACGGCGCAAATTTTAAACTCACTTTGAAATTAATTTTCATTAATTTATCATTTTGTTTGCAACAACGAACATAGTTGAATGATAAAAGATAATATGTTGTGCCAATTTATGCAAAGTTCAAAAATCATGTCACCTACACTTTAACCACCCTCCCCAGCTGTTCAGACGCTGAAGATGACAGCCCTCTGCTTCACACATGTGGACTGCTAAAGAAACAAAACAAAGCCACATTTACCAAGTCTGTGTGTGTGTGTGCTTGTTCCCTGTGGAAGGGAGTAGCCCAAAAAAGACAGCCATGTAATTAATAAAGCTTGCTTTATATACCCTTCAGGTGTTCAATAATCCCAGCATACATACAAATGCTATTATTATTTGATATTCTGCAAGCGTCACCAACGTACAAAATCTACAGAAACCTGCATTCACCAGCTATGACGTTGGCACAAAGTTGTACACATTTCCACAGGCAGTTTTATGCTGTGTGTGTGAAGCACCTTGATAACAGTTTATCTGTTTTAAGCTGTGCTATAGAAATAAAATTGACTTGACTTGACAGTTATTTATTTCACTGTTGACACTTTACAACAAAAGTTACGGATGTAACTACGGTTCTATGAATCCCAGATGACCGCCAGAGGGCGGTGTTGAAAGCACTGAATGTACCCTTCGCGCATGAGCTGTTGGAGTAATTTATATCAACGACATCACACACGTGACACAGATGAATAATCAGAGGCTAAACACCCTGATGCATGCTGATGGGCAGCACGGTGGCACAACTGGTAGAGCTGCTGCCTCTCAGCGAGAAGGTTGCCGGTTCAAATCCCGGTCCGGGGGCCTTTCTGGGTGGAGTTTGCATGTTCTCCCCGTGCATGCGTGGGTTTCCTCCGGGTACTCCGGTTTCCTCCCACAGACCAAAAAACATGCATGTTAGGCTGATTGGTGACTCTAAATTGACCCTAGGTGTGAGTGAGAGAGTGGATGGTTGTTTGGTGTGAGTGAGACAGGTCCCTCTTGTAAATGAGTCCCCGTGACTCAACGAGGCTAGCCTGTATAAATAAAGGTTGAATGAATGCTCAATAATCCAGGTAGAAAAATCTAAAAAAGCTACGTCTGGTCCTCTGGACATTCAAAAAAGCAAAACAAAACAAAGCAAAAAAAATTGTAGATACGTTTCGTCTTTCGTCTGAAAGACTTCCTCAGTCTGAAGCCCCCGGCAGAGCTCTGCGTAAGGCAATACGCCACACTACGCCGTACGTACGCCGAGGCACAAGCGTAGCCCCGCAGGGCACGAACGCGCAAAGCTCAAAGTTTACGACCGCGTACGCGATGCGCGTTGTCTCACAATAAATTGCCCGGCGCCGGACTGTTTTGTATGTTACACAAATGAATTAAATTCCTTCTTCATCGCTAAACTGGACTTTTATTTTGTTTTTTTTGACAAAAGTCAAGTAATCGCTTCCTCCTCCGCAACTCCATGACTGAAATGAATGAATTTGTCACGAGCGAATAATAACTCATGTCCTACCTGGCTGCGTGACGTTCTAAATATTTCCTGGTGGGCTGTGGGCTGCAGGACCAAGGCTCCCTGTTTTTATTTTTATTTTTTAGAACTTTTTATTAACATATAAAGTTTAGAAACACCGCAGCGGCTGCAGCCGAGCCAGCTCATGCATTTTTTTTTGTCTCCCACTCGACCTGTCAATCAATTGAGTAGGCGTGTCAGCAAATGACCAATCAGCGACCTCAGTTTGTCCCGTAGGTAGACGCTCTGCACGCAGCTGCTCAAATTACAACAAGAATTTGGAGCGAAAACGCGAGCATTTAACGCGAGAACGAAAGCAGAGCTGTGCCAGCGAACGCGTGCGCACAGAATGCGCGCGTAGAGTGGCGTACAGGCAGTACGCTGAGCTCTGCCGGAGGCTTGAGGTGCTGTATTCAGCTCAGTCTTATAAATAGCACCCTCTCACAGTGGATGAACCAGTTGGCTGATGACAGCCGAAACCAGCTGCTCACATGATCAAGGAGGTCCATCAGCCTAACGATGGATCGTTAGCACCCTGATGGTTGTTTGCTATTCACAGAGGGCTGAGTGATACTAGCAATAACAGCATTGTAAGAGTGGGACAGTTGAACCCGGAGGCCTCCACCCCTGTTTAATGATGGGTGGTTTCTTTTCACAAAGATGGCCTCCTTTACTCCTCTCTCAAAACATTGTTCCTCTCTATCAAGGATGTGAACATCTTCATCCCTGAAAGAGTGACCTCTGGCCTGGAGAGGAGTGTAGACCACAGAGTCCTGACCTGACGATGTTGATCTTCTGTGCTGGGCCATCCTTTTGGCCAGTACCATTAACGGTATCAGTTACTTCTTGGTGACAACTTGTTGCTCTTCTCCACCAGAGGGCAATACTGCTTCGTCTGACATGATGGAGTCAACTAGACCACTATTTTTTGCAGATAACAAGCTGTTGCGCCTGTGTCAAGAGTCTGTAATCTGTTTGTTCGCCATCTTCTGCAACTGTAAACAACAGCGTGGGACCGCAGGCGGAAGTAAAAAAAACAGCTTCCGCTACGAATTATGGGTAGTGGTGGGAAGTCAGGAATAAGGTGGATAGCCTCTGATTATTCATCCGTTTCACGTGTGTGACGTCCTTGTTATAAATGACTTGAACAGTGAATGCACAAAGGGAACATTCAGTGCTTTCAGCACCGCCCTCTGGTGGTCAAGAGGGATGAAATAGAACTTCTGCATGAAAAACAATGTGCCACTTTTTGTGCGTACACTCCTGTTGTACATGACGGCCCTGAAGTCAAATCAGCTTTACGTTCATCATGATGTAACCTGCTGCAGTGCTTTAACAAACATTTAGAGTACGAGTACCTTTTCAAAGCGATCGTCCAGCAGGGTGAGCTGCTCATTTCTCCTCATGACAGAAGACGACAGAGAGTACTCTGTAAAGCGACTCTTGGTCTCCTCGTTCATGAACAGAAACTCTCGACCTTCTCCTTCAACGTGCTCGTCGCCTGAAAAACCGCCCTCGGAGTCAAAGTCGCCTTCTTCGTCTGTGTCCTCCCACTCATCATCGTCATCATAGTTGCCTCTAACAATTTACACACAAACCAAAACTTAGAAGTGAAAGATTAATGCAGTTAATATTTAACACCATAATAAGATATTTTTACCATACCTCTTTGTGCAGTTCATTACTGAATCAATTGAACATCATAAACACCAGTATTTAACCACTAGAAATACAGTACTACAAAACAATCTTAGTGAAACATTTATGATCCAGCAGTGTTTGTTAATCTAAAGATTAGTCAGCCATTTAACAGGATAAAATGAAGAAATCACCACTGCACATTTTGTATTATGTCTGGTACCAGTAAAGTGTTTAACCCTGTGTAGAGATATAGGACCCTCATGTCCGTATTAGAGTTAAACCTTTTCACATCTCTCTGAACTCTGAGTGCTACACCTTCTTGAAGCTCTCAAGGAGACAAGTGGACACCATTTTTGTTACAATTATTTTGAATTAATGGACACTAATTAATCAGATTGAACTTTCTTTTTAATGTGCGTTAATTCAGAATTGATCTACAGTATATTTTGTCATTTAATGATGATCTGTTACTTGCATGAGTTTGACCTTCTGCTGGTTTTATTTCTGCAGAACAAGCAGGTTCTGAATCTGGGACATGAGCCATGGTAAAAGCTGTTCACTTCCTTCTCTGTTTTGTCTTCAAGGTAGACACAACTCTCACAGGCCAGTCCATCTGGCCGCTTATGTAAACAGTTTTCCTGTTGTCCTTCAGAGACCTTCTGCCTATGAGATGAAAAATCCATCTCTTATTTTGTTAAACCAGCCAGTTGTCATTCAGGAGGTAGGGAGACCCCGCCTCCCATATAAAGTCCTACTTCCGTTTTAGACTTTAGTGTCAGAGGGAAAAACTTCCTAACAACTGGTTTTTCCTCTGGAAAAAGCTGGAAACGTTCTGGTCATTGTGTCAATTAGACCCACGTCTCAGCTGGAGTTACAGTAAAGCTTACTGTAACTCTTTCACTCATTTCTGAAAGAATTTGTTTTCTGAAGTTTTATTTTGAAAATCAGTCAGTGCGCTTGACCTTTGTTTCCTGCCGAGGGAGGCGAGTTTCCTCGTATCGTGAATCAGCCACACACGCTGAAGTTTCAACTGGACGGCCGTTGGACAAACCCATCCACGTGTGTGTCCAGACACTTCTCCACTCTTATCTCCAAGAGACGAACCGTCAACAAGGTAACGAGTCGTGGTGTGTTTGAACGTGCGGGAGCCCAGCTTTAACTCGTGTGGGGAAAAAGTGCCACCTTGTCTGCTCAAAATAATTAACTTCCTTTAAACTTAGCTTTCATTCCTCACTTCTTCCTCTTATTTCTTATTTTTCATAAGCCATTAATCTGTCAAGTAAATGTGCCAACAGAAAAGTTCCTAACTGTCAGGAGCCAAGATGGTGTAGTGGTTATGGCGTTTGACTAGGGACCCGAAGGACGCGGGTTCGCGTCCCGGCCACTACACACCTTGGGGTGTCTATGAGTGCACACCTATTTCTCCAGCTCCCCGAGCGCTTTCTATGGCTGCTCACTGCACCACCTGGTAGGTGGTTGGGTTAAATGCAGAGACGAATTTCGTCTGTGTATGGGAAACATACGCAGATGACAGGAATAGACAATTACAATTATTATTATTATTATTGATTTTAATTTTAATTCTTGTCAACTTAGTTTAGTAGATCAGAGCTAATATCGATACAAATGTTTAATGTACTTTTATGATAATTTCAATAAAAGGTCTATTTTCTGGTGGACCAACATAAATTGAAGTCTTTCGTGAAATTACATTTTTGTCTAGTCACAGTCAAAACAATTTAATACCGGAAAAAGGGTGAACTCGCGAAACTGATGAAAAGTTTGTGCAGATAAGACCTGCTCGGACCTTTCATCCAAACTATAGGTAAGTCAGTAAACTGACCTCGTAAGTGTTTAACTACACAAATGGCCTATAGATTGTTACACCTGTCACAAGTCAGGCTTTATGTTTTTTGAATATAAATTATCTTATTCACTAAAACCCAGTGACAGGTCAACTCTAACCATTAAAACACAACAAAAAACTGTTCACTCATCCAGACATGAGGCACAAAACAACCACGGCAGTTTCTAAAACTTTGGTATTTCTGGTCTTACTCTGCATCTACGGCTTGATCTGCACTGGTTGCTTTCACAATAAAGTCGTCCTCCAAGATGTTCTCAGGATCACCATAATCAAAGTCTTCATCAAGAGCAGCAACAATATCAGGGTCCATGTCCAGTCTGGGCCCTGTGAGGGCAGTGAGAGAGAAGACACAAGGACTTGGAGACAGCTGTAGGAGTCGGTGATGTCACAGTGGCACCACGAAAGACAAAAACCTTTGAACAGGACCAGTAAAAACTTAGACCCACCTATGGTAAATGACTTCATACCAAGTGTGCAGCCAAGAAATGTACAATGTTGTCTAACATTCTGCTAATGAACAATGTGACAAGTGTCATACACACAACCAGAATCCTTCTGAACCAAGTTACCTGAAACAGGTGCAGCTTTGTTCAGAAGACCCACTTCTTCTTCAAATTCTGATGCAAACACCGAAGAGGGTAAGTGGATTGTAGTTTCCTGTTCATAAAAGAAAACTAAAACGAGTTTAGAGCACTTTTTCTGTGTTTTCTTTATTTTTTAGAGCCACAACTTCACCAAAAGCACAAAGGATCAGAAATATCAGCATATCTACATCAACTTTTTTATTAATCATATATTAATTCACTGGGGTGAGCTGCTGTTATTTATACAGGTTAGTCTCAGTGAGTCACGAGGACACATTTTCTAGAGAGATCTGTTTTAGACAAACTGATAAGGTACAGACAACAATAAACAATAAGAAAACAAAAAAAATAATAACAAGAAGTGTTATAAAACAATAAAATCAAGGTGCCTTATATAACGTGGTAAAATACTAAAAACAAGAACAAATTTGCTTTGATTTTTCTATTGATATTATCAAATGTTTGAAACCCTGTAAAGAAATCAAGGTGGACAACTTCAGTTCTTGTTGCAAGGTGTTCCAGGAGCGGAGTAAAAACTAGGCCTTTTTGCCAAGTTTGATCTGCACTGAGGGAACGCTGCAGGTAACGATGGCCTGAGAGTGCATGTTGTAACTGCACTGACGGCGTGACATGTGGGAGGAGATATAAGAAGGTAGCAGACCCAGGAGGGATTTATAGATGAAAATGAACCAGTGTGAGAGCCTAAGTGTAGATAATGCTGACCAACTGAGCGAGGAGTACGGGTGCAGTGATGGCTACAGTAGGTACAACCAGTTATGAATACTAGACAAAAGGGCCTTCTCCTACTCCGCTCCTGTTTCCTGGAATATCTTACAAAAAGATCTGAAGCTCTCGACCTTGACCTCTCTAAATGGCTTTAAGAATTTGTTGGACTCCTGGCAAGAACATGTTCCTGCTTTTAGTTTTCTACATTCACCTTATTATATTCTAGCTGTTTACTACTTTTTTATGGCCATCTTATTTTTTAACTTGTTAAAAAAACCTGTATGCCACTTTTATGATTGTCTATTGTTGTCGCTGTTGTCATCATTCTTTGTTAAAATCAGGTCTCTCTTGTAAATGAGTCCTTGAGGCTCAATGGGATTAACCTGTCTAAATAAAGGTTGAATGAATGAATCTTAGCGTGCCATGGTGGACAGCATCCAACATCTGGAAGGAGCTGGCAGAGGCTTTCATGTAAATAATGTCACTGTACTCAATGGCGAGTAGGAAGGTAGTGGTTACAAGTCATTTTCTGGCATTCAGAGTTAAGCAAGATCTATTTCTGAAAAAGAAACCCAGTTTTAATTTCAGATTCTTTATCAAGTTTTTAACGTGTTTTAAAAAAGAGATGTGCATCGACCAAAATTCCCAAGTATTTGTAGGAATCTACAAACTCAATAGGAACACCATGCATGGATGTGATAGAAGGAATAGTTGCTAGCACTGACTTTCAGTTTGAAAACAACATCCCTTTGGTTTTATCAGCATTTAGTGAACAAATCAGACTGGATGACGTACAAACCGTATTCCAAAAAAGTTGGGACACTAAACAAATTGTGAATAAAAATTGAATGTAATGATGTGGAGATGGAAATGTCAATATTTTATTTGTAATAGAACATAGATGACAGATCAAAAGTTTAATCTTAGTAAATGTAAAATTTTAAAAGAAAAATATGTTGATTCAAAATTTCACAGTGTCAACAAATCCCAAAAAAGTTGGGACAAGTAGCAATAAGTGGCTGGAAAAAGGAAATTGAGCATATAACGAACAGCTGGAAGACCAATTAACACTAATTAGGTCAATTGACAACATGATTGGGTATAAAAAGAGCTTCTCAGAGTGTCAGTGTCTCTCAGAAGCCAAGATGGTAAGAGGATCACCAATTCCACCATTGTTGCGCAGAAAGATAGTGCAGCAATACCAGAATGGTGTTACCCAGCGTAAAATAGCAAAGACTTTTAAGTTATCATCATCAACCGTGCATAACATCATCAAAAGATTCAGAGAATCTGGAACAATCGCTGTGCGTAAGGGTCAAGGCCGTAAAACTCTACTGGATGCTCGTGATCTCCGGGCCCTTAAACGTCACTGCACCTCAAACAGGAATGCCACTGTCAAGGAAATAACAGAATGGGCTCAGGAATACTTCCAGAAAGCATTGTCAGTGAACACAATCCACCGTGCCATCTGCCGTTGCCAGCTGAAACTCTACAGTGCAAAGAGGAAGCCATTTCTAAGCAAGCTCCACAAGCTCAGACGTTTGCACTGGGCCAGGGGTCATTTAAAATGGAGTGTGGCAAAATGGAAGACTGTTCTGTGGTCAGATGAGTCACGATTTGAAGTTCTTTATGGAACACTGGGACGCCATGTCATCCGGACCAGAGAGGACAAGGATAGCCCAAGTTGTTATCAACGCTCCGTTCAGAAGCCTGCATCACTGATGGTATGGGGTTGCATGAGCGCTTGTGGCATGGGCAGCTTGCATGTCTGGAAAGGCACCATTAATGCAGAGAACTATGTTCAGGTTCTAGAACAACATATGCTCCATCTAGACGTCATCTCTTTCAGGGAAGACCCTGCATTTTTCAACAAGATAATGCCAGACCACATTCTGCAGCAATCACAACATCATGGCTACGTAGGAGAAGGATCCGGGTACTGAAATGTCCAGCCTGCAGTCCAGGGGCCTCATGTATCAAAGACTTGCGTGGATTTCTTACTGAAAAGTGACGTACGGTCAAATCCAGAAAAGTGTCTACGCACAAAAAAATCCAGATTTATCAAGCTGTGCGTACACCGGTATCCACGCACATTCCTTTTGTACATCACAATGAACGTGGAACTGAGCGCACGTCAGACACCTCCCCTGACACGCCTTCATTTACATATGTTAAACAGATGCAAATTACTTCCTGCATGTGTGAAGGACATGTTTGTTTGATCCCTGCGCGATCAGAAATCATTTCTAGATTCAGGAAAACAATGGATTTAATATAATATGAGTGAGGACAAACATCCTAAGTAAGAATAGTAATAAACTGTGTTCATCACGCAAAGAACGAGTGATTGTGTGCCGGTATTCGTGTGCGCGCACGCTGCTGTCAGGTGCGCCACCGGCTCATTCATTCATTCTGAGTGAAAATATTAACTTTGCGCACGAGTTAATTACCATAATTACTGTAAACACAGAGGAACTTACTTGGATGTTTGCTAGAACATAGATCTTCGTTTATTTAATAGATGATATGAAGAAACGAGTCTCTGCGTCTCAGTGGAGACTTTTCATGACATGACGTGATGTTGGAGTCTCCAAAGCGCGCGCTGCAGCCTTGTGCGCAATCTGTTTGTCTGTGAAGCTTTTACTCCCATACAAGTTATAAATGGTGTACTTTCACGTGTCATTTTGGAGACATCTACAATAAACACAGATAATGACACACCTCCACTGCCGTGTAACACCGGCGAGGGTGCGCGCGCGCTCAAAGCGCGACCATAACTCAGCCTTTGGGATCATATGGATGAGACCATTCCATTGGACATGAATCGGCTTTGTGTGGACTGGACTGGCACAGCCCTGATCGACCTGCCAGCTCCCTCTAAGCTCCTGTGGAACCCCAGTTTCTGCACGTGCACGCGTGATGCGCGGCCCCTGTGTTGCGCCAGTGCGCAGCAGTGCCAAACTGAAAAATGATTATTTCTGAAAACGGCTGATAAGCCATATCCTAGATCAGAGAATTATATCTGTTTATAAATAAATGCTCTGCGTGTTACACTATCTATATCCTCCAGTAAGGCTGAATGTATCCGTTCCTGTTACATTTATTTTTTGCACAACTTTGCGCGTCCATGTGGATGTACTTGTTAATCGTGTGTTTGGTGGGAATATTAATCATTTTCACATCATGAACAGTTAATAGTAATAATAATAATAATAATAATAATAATAATAATAATAATAATAATAATGAATTCAATTTATAACGCACTTTTCATTAATGAAAATCTCAAAGTGCTACAAAGTGCAACAGAATTAAATGTCGATAAAACAAATAATAAAACAGTTAAAATCAACAACAGTATCAACTCAGATCAAAAGTAGAATCATGAGGAGGAAGAGTATGCTCGGTTAAAAAGAAAGGTCTTCAAGCCGCTCTTAAAGTCAACCACAGACTGTGGGGCTTCAGTTTCTCAGAAGCACCTGTAAGTGTCGCCAAAGGAACAAGAACCACAGAAACGTGCGTACGCAAGCAGGGGAGCTGGCGTGGAAATGTACGTGGATGCGCAGATATTCACGTTCATTTCAGTTTTGATACATACGGGGTTTTGCGTGGAAAGTGACGTGCGCAATGTTTTTGTGCGCACGCACGGTTGATACATGAGGCCCCAG
>JBBPBX010080827.1:0-16083 GCA_038048925.1 Garcialebias charrua | reverse complement strand
GTGCGTGATATAGATTTAATTATTGTGTGTGTGTGCTTGCAGGTGACTTTGGCCTGCAGCCAGAGCCTTGTGCTGAGCCAGCTGGTTCAGAGACACTCCGGCCCCTCCTTGCATCTGGCACGGCAGCTCAGTCCATCTCAACAAGCAGCCCTTCTTCAGCGTCGTCTGCGCCCCAACACATCAGCACAGGCTGGCCTGGTTCTGGCTGCTGCTAAATACCTTATCAGTCAAAGCAATTACAAGATTTTTTTTGTAAAATTTTCAGCCCTCATTAATCTGTTTACCTACTTGGTAGCAGATTCCATAAATCAATAAAAGTTTTATTTTAAAGGTTTTTAGCATATGATTTCTTACCTGTAAAATTTCGACCTTCTATTTCACAATTAAAGTGTTCAAATATTGAAATACAGAGGATATTGTGTTGTTACTGTGGCTAAACAAGACTAACAATAATTTAAAAAAATATCCAATTGAATGGATAATATATCTGTAATTTTCATTTAAGGCATTTGATTGTTAATGTTTGTTTAACTTTACCCTGTTTTTGACACTATCAAATAAACAAGGTTTTTCAAAGTTGGACCTCTCAAAAAACTTACATAGGTACAATAGGTATAACATTCTCACATAAAATTAATTTAAGATATCCACATACCAAAATACAGTGGTCAATAAAATGTTTAGGTACTGCACTTACAAAAATGTGACATTTATTTTTATTTACCTCCAGAGAAAACAGTACAACATGTTTCCATCAAGAATATCTACTTACAAATGTAAGACAATGTCAATATAAGTAAATGACAGCATTTTGTTTTTCTTCAAGACTGTGCCATCAGCTTTTCTGTCAAACTTCATATCTCCATTTCCTGACCAAAGAGAAGACTTTACTCTGGAGGAGCAGGGATGAAGGTGTTTGACACCGTAGTTCTGTACAGTCCAGGATAACTTGTGTGTCACTGTAGCGGCCATCAAAATCTTGTGCTGCAGCTCGGGGGCGGCTGCTGGTTATGGTGGGAGTTGGTGAAGACCAGACTCTGTGTGGAAGCGGAGGAAGGTGGTTCTCCTCCTCCAACACCAGGCTTCTGCAGCAAAGAGGCGAGATATATGAATCTTGTGCAGCACAGAGCCTGCAGAACCTATATTAGTGTAGTGTGTACAGTACAGTATTTACATGTCAGTACACTAACACACAGTGAACTAAAAACTCAATTTAATATACAATAAAATGACAAGTTAAACAGGTAAAATCGATAAAAAATGAAGTAAAATCAAGACTCTGTGGAGAAAACATTACCTTTGCCCAGGTGTGATATGGTTCTCAGCAGCAGGTGCACATGAGGGAGTGAAGACTTTAGTTTCTGAGAGCTGCATAAAAACACACGAGGTCAAAATAATTAGACCAAGAATGTAAATACAGTATGTAGCTGAATGTACTAGATTGACTGACTCACACTGACATCCTCGCTCCACTCCTCTGCTCTGCTGCCCAGTCCTCCGACGTATTCCTCCAGGAAACTAGAAGACAAGTTAAACATAACATAAGGGTGCACACAGTCTATTTTTTAATAAACTGAAAACTGTTTTGAGCACAAATGTTCACCCCCCTTAAATCAGAGAGTAACTTCTAGCCTTCAGAAGAAGAAGAAGGGCTGTGAGTGTGTTCTTTAGATTAAAGTAAAACTACAATAATATGCATGAATTACCAAATTAAAAGAACAATGCATGCAGCAAATAACCCACTGGAGACTAGCAAGGCCAAACTCAACTGTTTACATCTTCTTAAAGTGTAGCCAATTCCATCCTATTTTTATTTAATATTTAATTACCATCTTAGCTAAATCTACATTAACAACAGGAACGTGGGGTTACTGAACCAACAATCTTAAAACTGTCATCTGAACAATCCTAGCTTCACCCTATGGTGAGGTTTTTCAGCTTTCTTCATGGACCTGACACAGAGCCCTGACAACGACTTCACAGCTGTCTCCTGATTTTTGCATGAAACTGAGAAGAGCAGCATGTTTGTAGAATGATCACAAAATATGAGCCGTTTTGTTTAAGTGTGGAAAATCTGTTTCTATAACGTGAGTATACAAAAAAAAGATCGCGGCTAACGTTAGCCGCTAACAGGTAGCAACAACACAACGCGATCAAACTAACGTTACTTACCCTCGTAGTTGTGCAGAAAACTTGAGACATGCAATTTAAATCCCTTGTTACGTTTGCTTGTCGGAGCAGGGGACCAGGAATCAACGATAAGATGAACATTGTCTTGGGCAGCTCTTGTAAACATTCAGACAGCACTATTTTCACAGAGACCGGGGCTAGACCGGAAGCTGGAAATTACCTTTCCGGTCAATGCGCAAGTGATTTACGGCACTTGTGAACAGAGCCTATTTACAGTAGTAAATAAATAGAAATAATAATAATATATAAATAAAAATGCCCGTGACAAGAGTTCACAGCAGGTCTTTCAGCGGAAGGAGGAAACTGTCTCCTCCTGTCTAAAACTCCGCAAGCCCTCTGCTGTCTGACAAGCGCATTACGTCACTCTCGTGGTTTGAGTTTGAGATTGAATATTGTCACATTTTAAGCGCAGGGAGGCAGGCTGAAAATGAAAATGCAGTTTGCTCTGTAGTTCAATGAGATATAACAGTGCTGAATAAGAAAATGAAAATGATTTAATCTTAATTTTATTTCTGACTCAAAAAAGGCAGCTTGACTTTGAAATTAAAAAGCATTTCTGCTATTTCATTTTAATTTTCAAAATTGACATTTCAAAATGAATTTTGGCCACTTTTTACTAAGACATATATTGAAAATTAAATGTTAAATGTTATTTTACTTATCATTTTAATTAAGTTACAAATTGAGCAGTCTCGAAGAAGAAAATGAAAATGCAGTTTGGTTTATTCATTTTAAATTTTATTTATGACTCAAAAAATGGCAGCTTGACTTTGAAATGAAAAAGCATTCCTGCTAAACCATTTTAGTTTTAATTTCGTCTCAATTACTCTGGGTTTGCTTTTGAGATTGAATATTGTCACACTTTGAGCGCAGGGGTGCAGGATGAAAATGAAAATGCAGTTTGCTCTGTAGTTCAATGAGATATAACAGTGCTGAATAAGAAAATGAAAATGATTTAATCTTAATTTTATTTCTGACTCAAAAAAGGCAGCTTGACTTTGAAATTAAAAAGCATTTCTGCTATTTCATTTTAATTTTCAAAATTGAGATTTCAAAATGAATTTTGGCCACTTTTTACTTAGACATATATTGAAAATTAAATGTTAAATGTTATTTTACTTATCATTTTAATTAAGTTACAAATTGAGCAGTCTCGAAGAAGAAAATGAAAATGCAGTTTGGTTTATTCATTTTAAATTTTATTTATGACTCAAAAAAGGCAGCTTGACTTTGAAATGAAAAAGCATTCCTGCTAAACCATTTTAGTTTTAAATACGTCCCATAAACGCTTCCATACAAATGCAGTACATGCATCTTCAGTCTAATCTAATTTCTGATCTGCTATAGTTAAATGTTTACAACGCTCATGCACACAGAATTTCTTAAGCATCCAAACTTCCTTGTTTTTTTAACTATGACCCGACCTCAGTGGCAACACCACATAAAAAATCAAACATGCACTGGTAACAAAAAGACTCATAATGCTTTTGTGATGGCAACCTTATTTGCATATATTCTTTAAGTTCTTCCTAATATTTGAAGTGTTCCAAAGCTGTACATTTCCACTGAGGCTGTAATTTGTTATCACAGGTGCAGCCGTGGACAAAGCAGTTTCCTGTTGGCGTAAGGTTTGTGCTGGGAGCTGTGCTCGGAGACCTTGGATCTGTGGTGACATCACACAACCCAAGCCTGGTTCAGTCCCATCGAACCAGATGTTGATTAGCTCCCCTTCAAGTTTATAAATGCCTCTGCAGCGACACTCCTCCGGCAGCGCTCTCCTGAAGACTGCTGAGACACTCTGTGTGACTTGTGCCTTTCTTTATTGCAATGAACAAATTCAAAGAGCATTTTTGAAGAGCAGAACAATCTGGAACACTTTCAGCGTGTGAAGTTAATTTAAATTACCTTAGGAACTTGTCAATTTCAATGAAGAGATCTTTTAAAAATATGTAACAGTCTTATATATCGTCTTACAAGATAAGTCCTATCATGAAGTTTCATCACGAGGTCTTCTGCTTATCTTCTATTTGATTAAATCACTGAGGTCTTCTGTTCTTCTGGTCTTTGATAAACTCACTCATATCCCTGTCAAAGGTCACTTTACTGTCTGCAAGACTTCCACTTCTCTCAGCCCTCTCATTCTACAAATTATACTTTGCATTTTCAACCTCACAGCACAATTAAAAACAGATTATGAATATTTAAGTATATTCGTACTATAATTTTTCCCAATTTGATAAAAGATTGTTGAACACTGTTCTCATTAAAAGGTTAAGCCTTTCATTTTAAAATCTTTTCGAATGAAAAGATGGCGGCTGAGCAGAGTGGACGTTTGTAGTCGGGCTCCTGCCAGTACCTCCAAAAAGGAGTATTTGGAGAGCTTTTTTCGCAGTTTTTAGCGCTGGATGTGCAGAGAGGAGCTCTGAAAAAGCTGCGGAACTTGGACTGGAGCATGCGATCCAGAATTTATGAATCTACAAGCCAACATGTCCGTGAGTTTTCGCCGAGAGTTAGCCTAGCGTAGCTACCGAGCTAATCAAAGCTAACCGAGCTAGGTCACCGTAACCGGGTGCCGTAGCTGCGGAGCTGCGGACTTCGTTAACAAATAAACCGGAAAAATACGCTGGTTGTTACGAAGAAACGCGGGCCGGCACGCCGGAGGTGCTTTGTTGCAGCGAAAGAAAACAACAAAGCTGGGAGTGGTGGCTTCAGACTACAAGCTAACGCTAGCCATGTGCTGCCGAGCGCAACGAGGGGGCCGTGAGCCGTGAACGCAACAAGGGGCTTCGAGCTGATCCGAGAGCCACGAGTGGGCCGTGAACCGTGAACAAGGGGCTTCGAGCTGATCCGAGAGCCACGAGTGGGCCGTGAACCGTGGACGCCACCTGGGGCTTCAAACTGATCCGAGAGCCACGAGTGGGCCGTGAACCGTGGACGCCACCTGGGGCTTCAAACTGATCCGAGCGCCGTGAACCGTGGACGCCACCTGGGGCCTCGAGCTAATCCGAGCGCCGTGAGCCGTGGACACCACCTGGGGCTTCGAGCTGATCCGAGCGCCGTGAACCGTGGACGCCAACTGGGGCTTCGAGCTGATCCGAGAGCCGTGAACCGTGGACGCCAACTGGGGCTTCGAGCTGATCCGAGAGCCGTGAGCCGTGGACGCCACCTGGGGCTTCGAGCTGATCCAAGCGCCGTGAACAGTGGACATCACATGAGGCTTCGATCTGAGCCGTGCGCCGTGGGCGAGCCAGGGGACTGCTGCGGGCTGCTGAGACCGTGAGTTCTGCTGAGACCGTGAGTTCTGAACTAACTGCTGATCTGGGCACTGGGCCACAACCACCATCATTAGGCCTGTGAGCCTCGTGGAAGAGCCACGTGGTTCAGTAAACAAACCATCAACCAGAGACCTGCTACCACTAGACTACAAACTCTGTAAGTAATGCCGAAAAGAGGTGGACAAAAATCACCTGAGTCAAAAAAAGGTGGTCAAAAGTCACCAGAGTCGGCGGAAAACAACTCAGCAGAAATGGAAGACTTTAAAAAATCACTAAACAGTATAAATGAAAAACTATCAAAATTATCAGAAAAAATTGATTCACAGGCCAATCTGGTTGATGAAATAAGACAACTGAAAGATCTGATAACCAGCAAAGACAATAAAATAGCTGAACTGGAAGAAAAAATAGAAGACATGGAAAAATACACAAAAAAGAACAACGTGGTGATCACAGGACTTGATGTTAGTAAGTGTCGGACATTTAAACATGCTCTCACTAACACTGGCCCAACTGAGGATGCACCACAGGAAGAACTAGAGACTCTGGAGGAGACTGTAGTTAATTTTTTATGGGACAATTACTTTGACATAAAATATGAGGACATTTCGTTCTGTTACACCCTGCCCAGTAAAACACCAAATACCAAACCGTCGGTAGTTGTCGAATTCGTTAGCAGGAAGTTTAGAAACTATGTAATTAGTCAATCACACCTACTGAAGGGAACAAAAACGTACATAAATGAACATCTAACAAAAAAAAACGGAAGAATTGCAAAGGAAGCAAGGTGGCTAAGAAGCCAACACAAAATAGCATCAACGTGGACAAGAAATGGAAACATCTTTATCAAAACACATGTAGGGGCTAACCCTAAAATGATAAAAGAACTGAAGGATCTAGAGGAGCACAGAGGAGGACAAAGTACAAATCAATGAAACAACTGAAATGAACAAATACATCAAATACATTAAAACATGACAACATACGAAGACTCAGAACCTAAAATATATAATGTTAATGATGTTATTGATGCTAACTTTTTTCCAGTAATAAAAGATAGCGAATACTACAATGAAGAGCAATTTAATGACATCAATATAACAAATGGAGTTCTCTCTATTATTCACATTAACAGCAGAAGTATAAATGCAAATATATCCAACATAACAGATTACTTAAAACAGTTAAATAGAACTTTTACGATAATAGCACTGTCAGAGACATGGCTCAATGACGATAACACAAGTAATATTCACATTGAAGGGTATGAATTATTTCACATGAACAGAAATAATAAGAGAGGCGGTGGTGTCGCTTTATATGTTAAAAATGAATTAAAATGTAAACTAAATAATGAAATGTCAATAATAGTTGATAATCTTATGGAAATGATAACAATAGAAATAATAAACAAAAATGATAAAAACATAATAATAAGTTGTGTATATAGATCACCAGGATCAAATATAGAAATATTCACTGATAAAATCCTGGAGCTATTGGAGAAGAGTTTTAATAAAAAAGTTTTTCTGTGTGGAGACTTTAACATTGATATGGGAAACAAAACAGATTCAAATAACATCAGTACATTTATAAATTCAATGTACAGTTTAAATATGTATCCATTGATATCCAAGCCAACAAGAATTACAACTCATAGTGCCACAATAATTGATAATATTTTCACAAATATAACAGACGGAGAGGTGATAGGTGGTATCTTAACGACCGACTTAAGTGATCATTTACCAGTTTTCACAATCTATAAAAATGATCAAAGTATCACAAAAGAAGTTAACGCAAAGAAAAAGATCATAAACACATCAAAAAAAGTTATGGAAAAATTAAAAGAGGATCTAGATAAACAAGACTGGAATAAAGTGTATGTTGATGATGTGAACAGATCATATGATGAGTTTATGAATATCTTGGAAACTCTGTATGAAAAAAATTGTGTACAAACAAATTACACAAAGAGAAAAATTGTTGACCAACCATGGATGACAAAAGGGTTGAGAAATGCTTGTAAAAAAAAGAATTATTTGTATTCGTGTTTCTTGAAATTGCGAAGTCAAAACGCTGAAGAAAAATATAAAAAGTATAAAAATAAATTAGTAGGGATTATAAGGAAACATAAGAAAGAATATTATAGTAAATTATTAGATAAAAGTAATGGTGATATGAAAGCAACATGGCGAGTAATGAATAGTGTTATGAAGAATCATAAAGCAAAAACTAGTATTTCAAAATATTTTGTAAAAGAAAAAGATGAGGTTTATGATGAAAATGAAATTGTCAATGGATTTAATCAGTATTTTGTGAATGTTGGATCAAGCCTTGCAGCTAAAATACCAAAAGTAAATAATAATGTGAGCCACACAATTACAGGCTGTACAAGCAGTATTTTTCTAAATGGAACTAACGAAGAGGAAATAATGAAAGTAGTAAAAAATCTTACAGACAAGAGATCAAAGGACTGGGTGGACATGGATATGATGTTTGTAAAGGATATAATGAGCCATGTTATTGAGCCGTTTACATATATATGTAACTTATCATTTTCAACAGGAATATTTCCAGATAATATGAAAGTAGCTAAGGTAGTTCCTCTTTTTAAAAATGGTGATAAATGTGTGTTCAACAATTATAGACCTATATCCTTGTTACCACAGTTTTCTAAAATTCTTGAAAAACTTTTTGTGAACAGACTAGATCAATTTATAGACAAACAAAATATTCTAAGCAATAGTCAATATGGGTTCAGAGCTAAAAACTCTACATCAATGGCTCTCATGGAATTAATGGAACAAATAACTACTGCTGTCGATCAAAAACAATACTGTGTCAGTATTTTTGTTGATTTAAAAAAAGCATTCGATACTATTGATCACACCATTCTCCTTGAAAAACTGAACAAATATGGTATTAGAGGACCAGCATTACAGTGGGTATCTAGCTATTTGAAAGATAGGAAACAATTTGTACAAATAAATGATGTAAGATCTGACCTCTGTAATATCACATGTGGAGTTCCCCAGGGCTCTGTGCTTGGACCAAAGCTATTTATTTTATATGTGAATGACTTGGTAAATGTGTCAGGACTCCTTAAATGTATACTTTTTGCTGATGATACCACTTTTTTCTGTTTAGGTGAAGATATAGAACAAATGTTGGAATTGATAAAGACAGAATTTACCAAAATACAAACTTGGTTTAAAATCAATAAATTATCATTAAATCTAGAAAAAACTAATTACATGATATTCAGTAATAAAAAGAAAACTGTTGATGTTCCACTCAAAATTGAGGGTGTTGAGATTTGTAGAGTGAGTGAGGTGAAGTTTTTGGGTGTTATTATTGATGACAAACTGACATGGAAACAACACATAAATTCTGTAAGAATAAAAATAGCTAAATCGATTGCAGTACTATACAAGGTCAGAGACCTATTGAATGATAAAGCTCTGTATTTGTTGTATAACACAATCATTGTTCCACACTTAATCTATTGTATTGATGTTTGGGGGAAAGCGTGTAAAACAATCACAAAGCCTATTTTTGTATTACAGAAAAGAGCTGTAAGAATTATCACTAGAAAACATTACTGTCATCCATCCAGTACATTATTTTATCAACTGAAATTATTGAAGTTCCATGATTTGGTTGATTATAATATTTTATCAATTATGTATAGGGCTCAGAACAACAAATTACCTTTAAATATCCAAATGCACTTTGTTAAAAGACAAAGTTGTTATAATCTTAAGGGGACAGAGATGTTTGTAAAACCACAATTCAGAACTAGCTTGAAGGGACGTTCTACCTCAATCCAGGGAATTAGATTATGGAATGGCTTGGAGAATGTAGTTAAAAATGCCAAGTCACTGTTTACATTTAAAAAAATGATCAAAAGGAATTTGTTAAAAAAATATATATGAATTAGCATAATGTGTATTGTATTATTTATTAGTAATGTATTAGTATTAGAAAATTAGAAAGAGTTAGTCATTTTGTACTACTGGTGGAAGATTATTAATGTGCTTTGTATCAATTTTTAATTATGTATTAGTATTAGAAAATTAGAAAGAATTAGTCATTTTGTACTACTGGTGAAATATTATTAATGTGTTTTGTATCGATTATTAGTTACGTATTAGTATTAGAAAATTAGAAAGAGTTAGTCATTTTGTACTACTGGTGAAATATTATTATTGTTTAATCTGATTGTTTGAAAAAAGGGGCAGATATAATAAGATTTATTCTTCTTTCTGCTTCCTTTCATTTTTTTACATTGTGTACGTATCATTAATGGGATTGTCTTGTATTGTGTTTCTTTTGTAAAAAAATGAACAAATTTAATAAACATAAACATAAACATAAAATGACGTTTTCAGCTGTGGACAGGTCAGACCTGTAGGCAGCCGGGTCAGTACCTTCACATGTTCTGCCGGGCCTCCGTAGTGTGTGCAGAGAGGGATTTTACCTTGTCTTGTTGAAAAACACAGGATTTTGCTCTGCCATCACGGTGTTAAAGGGAAGTTTGCCAAAAGCTCCAGTATACTCCAGCACCATCACCCTGATTTCAGGACTTTGTATTTGATGGGCCTTTTGACATTCCTGAACAGTGCAAACTGCCGATTGCCTTTGATGCCAAGGTTTAAATTAGAATTGTCATTTGTTTTGAAAAATCTTAAAGCTGTTTGGGTCAAATTTTGTAAATGATGTTGTGCAAGATCTCACGTGATGTGTTGTCCCACAGCTGCAGCTGCAGTCACAGGAAATGTAGCCCACTTTAGCTTGTTTTACATTATTATAAGCATTTTGTGTTTTCTGAGGTTGGTTAGCTGTGGCAGCCATTTTGAATGGTCTCCACAAGTTAATCAGTTGTACATCCAATGGTTAATGTGTTTTATTAAAACCTGTATTGTGGTCTGTGAGATATTTTGCTAACACAAACACAGACTTGACCCAACAGTAAATGCCCAAACTGTAAGAAAACCATCAAAGAATGCTCAGCTACTAACTAACATTTTATCTTATGAGAGGTTGTTGCCATTTTTTAAAGAGTTAATGAGTTTTGTTTTTCACTGTGAAGTTTAATGTCACATTAGGAACACTAAGGCCTTAAATAGGCCAGATTATTCATAACCAGGGACGTGCGGGGGGGGCTAAGGGGGCTTGAGCACCTGCCCCTTTTGCTCCTTGCCCCCAAGTGCCCTTTTGGTCAATTTTTATTTTTTATTTTTTTAAATTTCCTATTCTAAGCCCTCCTCTGACACATAACATGTACTAAAATTATTTATTTTATTATTATTATTTTTGTATTTTGCCAGAAAAACAACATAATAAGCCCTCCGGTCATGTACCAACACTACATTCCCCACAATGCAACAGTAGTAGTAGGGGTGGGGCCAATCCAATCCGGAGTCGTGTCTCATGAACCCAGAGTAATAATGCTGTGCATAGACATCAAGACCTGCCTCACATTCAGGAAATCCCTTTCAGTTTGCAGCCAGCTACAGCGTGTGGATTGAGTGAGTAGCACTTTAGCTAACAGCTAGCCGACTTTTCATCGTAACATGTCCGCTGTGTGGAAGTATTTTACACTAAACACCACAAGACAGCAACGTGAAATGTCTGTAGAGCCATAGCGCCACATTAAACAGCGGTCAAGTTAGTTTTACGTTGGACATTCGAGCTCTGGGGCTTCAGCGGGACACCACTCTCGCTGAACCGAAACACGGAGACCAACCGCGGCCAGCTGCGTCCAGTCCGACCCGCTGTCTGACCGTCTCGTAGGAGGGACAGGCTGAGAGCGGCTGACCGAAATCAGAACGCCCGCCCCGGATTGAACAATAAAAACACACCGCTGAAGCCACGGAGCTCAAATGTTCACTGAGAAGTTGCTAAACTTCATCATAATTAATGACCAACAGCTACCAGTTGTAGAAAATGAAGGATTTCACAGCTTGATACTTGCAGCCAACAATCATAAAAAAGCATATTAATTAAAAATCACAAGAAATCTGTGTTAAAAAACCCCACAGCTACATTAAAAAACAATGTAAAATACTAAAATCAGGAACATGTCTGTGTTGATTTATGCCAAAAACTTAGCAGATGTAAAGCTATTTAATATTTTATTTAATCCATTTATTCATTCATTTAAAGAGATAAAATAAAACAAATTCATCACAAAGAAAAAATTGAATGAAAAGAGTGCAGAAAGAAGAAAAAATATCTTACATCACCCCCTTTACATTGAACCAGTCCGTCCCTTGGCTTGTGGCAAATTTGTTTTTTTGGCCCTCCATGTATTTGACTTTGACACCCCTGGTTTATGCAATAGGGAGCACATCGCCCGTCCAAAACCTATCATCTCTCCATAATGGATATACGTCCGATCTTCTAACTTCCTTTGCTGCATAATATACATTGAATTTATTCTAGCGGTAGGTAAATGTATCTTGAAGGAGAATAGCACTTAAATAAAAGTCCAACAAGAATATTCATTTAGAAGTAAAAATAACTCCATAATAGATATAATGTATGTAATAACCAATCAAGTTGCTCCTGTCCAAAAACTCTGTCCAGACTTTAAGTAAGTTTAGGGTCTGGTTAGCAGAGTATGGAGTTAAATTTGTTTCACAATTATTCAATGGAAAAAAAAAAAACTCAATTAAAGTTGCAATGTTGTAAGAAGGGGTGAAGAGACGACACAGGAGACAGGCTGCAGAACTTCACCTTTTAATCAACTCTTACTAAAACTGGCGGGAACCCGCCCAACACTGCTTTATATACCCACATAACATCCGGTCCTCTGGACCTTTCACAATAAAAGCATCCTGTAATACATTCGGTCCACTGGGTGTGAGTAGAGCCCCCTAGTGGTCCACCACACACGCCCCCCCAGAACACCCAGTAAGGTCCATCACTAGTCCCGCATTTTAGGTTTGATCAAACGACCAGAACGGCTGAACCTGGGCCCTGCAGAACCAGTCTGATGAAGTGGAGGGCTACGAGGAGGGTCTGCAGAAGATTCGGGCTCCAATGGACGTTGAGAGTTTCCGGAAGAAGGACCGCCGTCCGTTAATAATGTGGATGGAGGTCTGCCTCTGCGAGGAGCTTGGGCCGTAACAACCTGATCATCTGACATAACATGAGCTGGTTTAAGCCTATCAATACAGACAGTCTCAGTACGACCCCCTAAATCCAAAATGAAATGTTTCGGACCTGGTTGAAGAACTCGAAACGGTCCATCATACAAAGGCTGTAGTGGTGTCCTGTGTGCATTGTGTTTGACAAAAACAAATTTAGAGGACTCCAGACTCTTAGGGACAAATGACAATATGTCAATATGTGTCCTTGCTTACTTCATATGGCCAATAAACCATTAAGTGCTCTGTGTGTCAATGTGTGTTCTAAGGCCCATGACTGTACTGTACTGTACTGTAATGTACAGTTACCAAGCACTTCGCCTATCCTAACATAGTACCCTACATAAATATAAAAAAACACATACAGTACATTTAGAGACAATTTAGAGACAATTATAGTAAATCAAAAAATAAAATTTCTTACTTTGTGCTGGTCAAGCCTGTCTCCGTCTTTTTAGCATGTTAGCTCGTTGCACGTCCGAACTGCAGCTTCGTGCTGCTCCACGCGGTCCAAACTGTTTACAAGAAAAACTGTTAGCATGTTAACTCCATACATAATGAAGGGAAAAAGAGTGAACAACTTACTGCGCCGTTTCTCCGTGGTGTCCATCCAAAAGGCCGCACCTCGTTAGCATTTTAGCTCCGCAATTAGCTGCGCCCGTTAGCACCTCCAAAAGGCTGCCGCCGCTGTTTCTTTTTCTCTGCGTTTTAGCATGATAGGTCGGTGTCCATCAACATCTGAACTGCCATGATGCGAGCTCCCGGCCGCCGGCTCCGTGTCCCCGGTAGGGCCTTAGCATCCACCCGTTCATGCTACGGCAAGGCTTGTTATTAGCATGTTAGCTCATTGCTACTCCGGCTCGCTGACACTGTCTGCTGCTTCACGTAGTCAACAGCGTCTTTTTCATTCGCCCATCCGTCCCTCAGCACAACCGCCGTTCATCTACATCTGATGTATCCGTGCGCAGGAACCTCTGAGCGGACACGGTCCGACTGTCCAAGCCGGAGCTGCAACCAAAGCTAGCCAAAACATGACGGCACTGCCGAAAACTGACTGCTTTTTTAAAATTTCTTCTTCTTCTTCTTGATGGGGTTTAATGGCGGTTGGCAAAAAACATTAGGTGTGCATTACCGCCACCACTGGTATGGAGTGTGGTTCTTCATGGGATGATTCTATGTGTATGCCTGTTTAAATTATACAGGTAGTCCCCGACTTACGAGCGAGTTCCGTCCCTAGGGGGCGCTCGTATGTCAAAAATTCGTAAGTAGGATCACATAGTAAAAAAAAAATATATATATATATATATTATTTTTTTTTTTTTTATAAATGAATACATGTACAGTACTGGACAGTCACCAAGCACTTAGCCTATCCTAACACAGTTTTTAAAGATGAAGGAATAAGTTGAATTGTCTCCCTTTCACATAAAGGGAGCAAGCTCCCTATGGAGCCTGCAGGGAGGAGGGAGACAATTCAACTGATTCCTTCATCTTTAAAAACTGTGTTAGGATAGGCTAAGTGCTTGGTGACTGTACAGTACTGTACATTTATCTATTTATTAAAAATATACAGTATATACAGTATTTTTATTTTTTATTGTTTTTTATTTATAAATAGATAAATGTACAGTACTGTACAGTCACCAAGCACTTAGCCTATCCTAACACAGTTTTTAAAGATGAAGGAGTCAGTTGAATTGTCTCCCTCCTCCCTGCAGGCTCCATAGGGAGCTTGCTCCCTTTATGTGAAAGGCAGACAATTCAACTTATTCCTTCATCTTTAAAAACTGTGTTAGGATAGGCTAAGTGCTTGGTGACTGTCCAGTATTGTACATGTATTCATTTATAAAAAAAAATAATAATAATAATTTAATGGATGCATGCTCGTAAGTCCGGGACCTCGTAAGTCAGAGCGCTCGTAAGTCGGGGACTACCTGTATGTATTTCAAATTCTATTAATCCATTTTGTTTTCTTAAAATATCTAATTAAAATTTGGATATGTTTGCTCTCTAAGTTACGTTGTAGTGCAGCTATTATGTTAAACTTTTCTTTCATCTTTTCAAATTCTCTCTTCATATAGTTACGTTCTTGATCATATTTTTGACATTCCTGTAGAACATGTTGCAATGTTTCATCTTGTCCACAGTGCTCACATTTGCCTGTATTGTGTTTCTTATTTTAAATAACGAATAATGAAGTCCTGTGTGTCCAAATCTTAGTCTTGTTATTAATCTTTCCTCCTTTCTGCTCCGTCTTCCAGTTCGTGTTTCACCCACAGCCTTTTTGATCCCATAAAACCATCTTCCTTTTGTTTCTTCATCCCATCTTTTCTGCCATTCTTCCTTCAGTTCAGTTCCTTCAGTCTTGAATGCTCCTGTACAAATTATTAACGCCTGATGTTGTATTGTGTCTAATTTTTCCAGATGAGTTTTTGCTGCCGATCCGTAAACGATGCTTCCATAGTCAATGTTTGATCTGATTAATCCGGTGTATATTTGTTTTAAAGCTCCCCTATCTGCTTTTTAAATTTTTTATTTTATTTTATTTATTCATTAAAACAAACAGAACTACAGAACACTACATAAACAAAAATATACAGGTAACCCCCGATCTACGAACGAGTTTGGGACCTAAGAACCGTTCGCAGCTCGATCCGTTCGTAGGTAGGGGGTGAAAATTATAATTAAAAAAAAATTTCATTCATTCATTCAACCTTTATTTATCATGCTAACGGAGCGCGCGCACACATTTAAGCATGTACAGTAGTGTACTGTAATGTTAAACATTGCTATTCACATTTACAGAATAAATAAAAATATATTTTCTTACTTTGAGATGGTCATAGCCGACATCTTAGGTTGCCATGCGTTGTTGTTATCAGGCCGAGCAGCGCGACGAGCAAACCACGGGAGCTGCTCGAGGCCTGTGTTAGCTCTCGAGGCCTGTGTTAGCTTCTGCTAGCCAGGCCATGAGCTGGTGTTGGAGCGGCGGTGCGGCCCAATCGGCCATCAATCTGCAGTTGCTTCTCCGCCTGAGACGTCCACAGAGCTCACAGAGCGATTCCAGATAGTAATTAATCCATATGAGGCAATCCTGATCAACAAGTCTTCCAAACCTTGCTGCCTGTAGCCGTGACTAACCCTAAGATGGCTGGCCTCCGGTGACTGGCGACCTTTTTCCTGTTATGACCGACCTTCTTCCTGTTATGACCGGAAGTTGCACAAAATGATCAGAAATGATCATTTTTTATCATAATTATTATTTATAAAGCCTTTAAAACAACCACAGCTGCAACAAAGTGATGTACACATGAAATTAAGAACATTTAAACACAAAAAAATAATTATTTTTTTTTTTTTTTTTTTAATACAATAATTTCATATTTTTATTAAATATGATACGTTCGTAGGTCCCGTGGTTCGCAGGTCGATGGGGTCGTAGGTCGGGGGTTTGCTGTATA
>JBBPBX010080826.1:0-16083 GCA_038048925.1 Garcialebias charrua | reverse complement strand
TCCAGTCCTACTGGGAGCAACTCAGGGTTAAGTGTCTTGCCCAAGGACACAACGACACATGGTGCGGGTCCCGGGAGTCGAACCGCCAACTTTCCGATCGGGAGACGACTGCCATTACCACTACACCACGGCCGCCCATCATATGACAACATATTGTGTGCATTTTGTTTATTACTTTTGTTTTGGACTGTGTTTGCAATAACCTTTACTTGACTTGCTTTCATTTTGAAAACTTCTTACTTCACACTTTGGGCATAAGTGTACCACAAGGCTCAGTCTTAGGGCCCACCCTCTTCACAATCTACATTGGTAATGTAGGTCAGAGCATCCCTGATGCATCCTTACATTTCTATGCTGATGATACAGTTGTTTATTGTCAAACTAAAACAGTTGCTAATGCCTTCCAGCTTTTGCAATCTGCCTTTGACATCATCCAGTCAGATTTGTTCCATCTCAAACTCGTCCTAAATGCAGATAAAACCAAAGGGATGCTTTTTTCCACACAGGAAGTTAGTCCCAGCAGTTCTTCCTCTGATTTTATCCTCAAATGGTGTCCCTATTGAGTTTGTCGATTCCCATAAATATTTGGGTATCCTGGTAGCCTGGTTAAAACCAGACCCTTGTCCTTCACTTCGCTTTGTACTAGGGTCTGGGATTTCTCCCATAGACAACGATTTCTCCGGTCGATTTTTGACCGGACCAATCAGAGAACAGAAGGCGGAGTTTTGTTAGTTTAGCCTGGCGAGGTCCAGGCTATCAGATAAATAGCTCAGAAACCACTCGGTGGATATTTTTTCTGCTACCAGTGTGTAATTATATGTCTCTAATTTACTGACTGTTGGCCTAGATGAAACATTTGAGATAAAATTCGATTTTTTTATCATTTATTTTCGTAGCGCACCCGAGGCTGTTTGGAAAATGTCAAACCGAAACTATTTAAATCCAGCAGATTTGACCATTTCGTGAATTGATTTAGGAACTGTTAAGCTCAGGAACACTTCTGATATAACGTCAGCTAAGAAATATATTTTTTCTCAGCAAAGAAATAATAGTTTTTTACCTTGTTTTCATGAAAATTCCTTCGTGGCGGCAGCCATTTTAACTGACGACGTCAGTCGACGTCGTTCAAAACTCCGCCTTCTGTTCTCTGATTGGTCCGGTCAAAAATCGACCGGAGAAATCGTTTTCTATGGGAGAAATGCCAGACCCTAGGACAAAGCGAAGTGGAAGGACAAGGGTCTGGTTTTAACCAGGCTAGTATCCGGGTGGACTTGCATCTTTTTTTTATGCTTCACGTGAAAAACCTAGCAAAGAAACTGAAAGTGAAACTGGTTTTCTTTATCAGAAATAGATCCTGTTTAACTCTGAATGCTAGGAAACACCTCGTTGTAAATGTGACTTTCCTTCCCTCCATTGATTAAGGTGACATTATTTACATGAACGCTCCTACAAGCACCCTGCAGATGTTTGATGCTGTCTATCACGGTGCTCTAAGATTCAGAACTGGCTGTAATACCATACCCACCACTGCACCCTGTATTCACTGGTTAACTGGTCATCATTAACTTTACGCAGACTCTTCCACTCGTGCATTTTTATCTTAGCCTTCATACATCTCCTTCTACATGTCATGTCGTCAGTGCAGCTACAGCGTGCGCTCTCAGGACACGATTACCTGCAGTGTTCCCTCAGTGAGGACTGAACTAGGCAAAAGGGCCTTCTCCTACTCCGCTCCTGCTTCCTGGAATATCTTACAAAAATATTTGAAGCTCTCGACCTTGACCTCTCTAAAGCCTAATCTGCATCCACATGATTTTATCTTTGATCTTAGTCGATATTATTATTGATTTTATTTGATTTTATCACTTGTTTTATTTTGATCTTTGCTTTGTTACACTTTGTAGCACTTTGAGATTTTTATTAATGAAAAGTGCATTATAAATGGAATTCATTATTATTATTATTATTAAATGGCTTTAGGAATCTATTGGACTCCTGGCAAGAACCAACGCAGACATGTTCCTATTTTTAGTTTTCTACACCGCCTCGTAATCTAGCTTTGTTTTTCTTTTTTTCTTTCTTTTTGCTACTTTTCCTTTTGGTTGCTATTTTGTTTTGATTTGTTAAAAAAAAAATCTGTATGCCACTTTTATGACTGTATTTTGTTGTTGTTATCCACTATTGTCATCACTCTTTGTTAAAGAAATCAGGTCTCTCTTGTAAATGAGTCCCTGAGGTTCAAAGAATTAACCTGTCTAAATAAAGGTTGAATGAATGAAAAAAAGTCCAAAAGATTATAGGAAAAAGAACAATCAGACACAAAAAAGTACAGAAAGCAGGAGTCGGAAACAAACCGTGGCTTCAAGTTTTGCCTCAATAACCAGACGTGTGCGTGTGTGTGTTTGTGTGTGTGTGTTCTTGTAAATGTACTTTTTGGGGAATTTGCATTGACTTAACCCTAATCAGCCTAACCCATCCACAATTCACACCTTAATTCTAAACCCCCACAACCATACTTCTCCTTATGGGGACCTGGCTTTGGTCCCCATAAGGAGCAGTTGGTTCCTGAAACAAAAATGCACACGCACATGTGAGTGTGTGTGTCTGTGTGTTTACAGAATCTGTTTTTCAGATCTTCTTGCCAACCTGATAAACACTAAAACAGGCTGTTACAGACCTGACTTTTTCTTGCATTCCTGCATGCTGCACTTCCTGAGCGTTTCTGGTTTGGAAATCTTCTCGCAGAGGCTGTTTGGCATTAAAGTCCCATCCTGTTCACTCGTGCACGTGACCGCACGCTGCTGCAGGCCCTCACCGCAGCTCACAGAGCACTGCAAACAAAAGTATTAGTTTGGAAAAATGGACACAAATGTCTAGAGAGCTCTTGGATGTGCAAGGTGGGGCTGACCTCCTCCCAGGCTTCAGTCTTCCAGTTGGAGCAGGGCGTCAATCCGCACCCTTCCGAGCTGTTTGGTCTCAACGTGGAGCTGCAGCGATGAGGCTCGGGGCAGAACACCAACCGCTCCCTGATGCCTTTGTCACAGCTGCCAGAGCACTGTGGGAAACATAGACATCTGAAAAGACTGGCTGATGTTTGTTACAGGGCAGCAGCACTTTCACAGCTTCTGCAGAATTAACAACAAAGTATTTATTGATGTTTGACTATAAGATGGTCTTACCGCCCCCCAGGGTGACACGCTCCAGCTCAAACAGGGTTTTAGGGGGCAAAGCAGCGTGCTGAGAGGCCTGTCAGACACAGTTTGGCAGTGGAAAGGTCTGAGGGCACGTTTGCTCTGAGAATCGACACACTGGACATCACGGTACCTCCGTCTCACTAACCCACATTTATCTGGACACTGTGGAGAAAACAAATTCTAACTAGAGAAATCGCATTTCCTGCGAAAACACAGTATGAATGCTTATTGCTGAAGGAATTGCTGAAAACAGCTGAAATGAGCTAAATCAACATGTACTAGCCTTATTGCATATGTCACTTTACCTCTATACCAATATCAAAGACCTCATACATATACTGTGTACATAAACTTCATATGCTGCTTTGTCACTTTATTACAAATGTCAATGTCAGAACCTTCATTTTATTTTATAGATATACTTTTTATACTTTTATACTACTATGCTAAAACTCAGGACAGTATCACACTTTTATTATTTCATTTTATGCTTATGTTTATTAAATGTTTTAATGTTTAAATGGTTATTGTTGCACCGGGGGTCTGAGAGAAATGTAATTTCAATCCTGTGTATGTCCTGTACATATCGCAGTTTTGACAACAAAGTTGACTTTGACTTTGACGTTGAAATTTTGCTGAAATGGAAGAACAAGCCTAAATTAGCAGAAGAAAGCAGAAAGGACACATATTTGCTGAATTAGGTTTAAATAAGCAAAACTGAGCACACAAATTAAGAAAATAGCTAAAAAGAGCTGAAATTGGCACAAAAAAAATAGTTGAAACTGAAATGCCAAAAAGAATCTTGAACTACCATAACGAAGTGGAAAGAGCTGACATGAACAAAAAAAAATGGAATTGGCTGAAAAAAAAAAAGCTAAAATTAACATTAAAAGAGCAAAATAATAGCTGAAAGAGCAGAAAAAGCTGAAACTAGGAGAAAAAGCTAACAGAAGTGGGTATTATCTGAAAAAAAGGTGAAATTAGCAACAACAAAAAATCAGCTGAAAAGTAGCTAAAAAGCAGATATGGACAGAAAGAAAGATGTTTAAATTACCAGAAGGAAGTAAAAAAAGCACATTTTAGCTGAATTATGCTGAAAAAAGTTGAAATGAGTGCAAAAAATATGGAATTGGCCAAAAAGATAGATAGATGAAATAGATAGATAGATGAAAAGGTAGATGAAATAGCTGAAAAGATGAAAGGAGCGAACAAGCTGAAATTAGCAACAAGAAGTTACACAAAACTGTTGTAGTTAGTAGAATGAATCTGGAACGAGCAGAAAACAGATGAAAAACAGCTGAAATTAGCTGAAAGTAGCTGAAATAAAGTTTAAATTAGCAAAGGAAGCTGAAAGAAGCTGAACCAGGAGCAGTAAAAGTTTGTAAACCTAAAGATTTGAAGGATGTAAAATGAGCTCAATTCATTTTCTAAGAGGAAGAAAGTGGCAGAAAAGGCTAAATATTTCAAAAAGCTAAAGTTGCACCAATATCAAAAGTCATATCAGGACTGTCCTAAAACATTTTAATTTATGATTTGTTGAAATAGCACAAAAATTGTGGAACGTGAAAGATGCAGAAAAACATGCAGAAAAATGAAAAAGAAAAATGGATCACAATAGTGTGATTGCTTCATAAACGTTCACACGAAAATATTGGTTAGAAGTTCGTTGGAAAGCATTGGTTAGAAAGAAATGAGTTCTAACTTAGAACAGGGACAAGCCCATTTCTTTGAAAGGTGAAGTAGGAGACAATGAAGGGAATAATGATCAGGCGTAATGAACCAGTATTGGTTCAGTGATCAGATTAGGTGGCTGGTTGGAATCTAAGGTTACTCACTTTGCTCCAGCTGCCAGTTTGCCAAGTGGCACATGGCTGCAGGTGACATGTTCGTGCAGGTTCAGGTCTCTTGGTGTTGGCGCAGTCCTCGTCCATCTGAGAACTGCACACCACTGTCCTCCACACAGCTCCGATCCCACAAGTTGTTGAGCACTGGACAAACACGTAGATTTCATCAATAAAACGGTTTGACAACAAGTAGACCGTTTATACTTGTTTTCTTTATGCTATTTTCTTTTTGTTTCTTTTGTTGGCTGTGAGGAGAGAGCGTGGAAAATAAGAATTTCATTACACGGTTTCAACGTGTGTTATTGTTATTCCACATTCTTTTCCGCATTACGAGCATGGACCGTACATAAATTCTGAATGTAGCCAATGTGCCCGTTATTTTGTGGACTAAAGCCTCAAGTTAAGCCATCAACCTTCAGGGAGCTTTTGAAACGAAACTGACATGCGATGACTGAATGTGAACCCAGGGATGTTCTCTACATTCACTGGGTATCTTAACTAATTTAAGGAATAAAGTCCATTGAAAATGTTAAGGGAAAGTGTTTTTCTGGACATTAGAGGTCTACGGTGCTTGAACAGTTTGACTTTGCCCTGACCAGCATGTGTGTCACCTTCCAATTGTGTTTGCAAGGTTGATTAGTTGTGGCAGCCATGTTGAATCAGGTGGACTTCAAAAGTTCATCACTTGTAGATGCACGTTCAGAGATTACTTCCTGAGAGGTTCATTAAAATGTGTTTAGTGGTTCAAGAGATATTTTGCCAACAGACAGAGACACACACACACCTGCCTTTCCTGGTGGACAATTGTTAAGCTTAAAACATTTTCATTACTTTGGGAAATTAAAAGTTTACTTGCATATTGTTTAAAATAGGTGTACCCACCTCACTCCAGTTTCCTACAACCCAGGATTTATTCCTGCGGTGGCTTTGGCCACCGGTGGAACCGCTCTTGGAGCTTCTCGGTTGCAGGTTTGGGCTCTTGACTGGACTGCCTTTGGACTTTGCAGGGGGCTGTTTGACAAGCGAGGTGGGGCTGTTTTTCCTGACCGTTACAGCTGATTTCTTTAGTTTACTGACTGGTGCCGCTGGCTGAGGTGGTGCCGCGGTGCTGGATGTTTTCCTTGCAGTCGTAGCAGGAGTTTGTTTTTTCTGGAAGACCGTTTTTGGTAAGACTGCGTGGTTCCTGTAGACGGGAGTGGTCAGGGGAACCCGGTGCGTCCAGTGGCTGTTTGGGCTGGTGTTTGACTTTGTGTGGGGGTTAGATAAGTAGTGACTTGTCTTTGCCCATGTCTCAGTGCTGGTGAGCGAGGGACTGTGGGTAGTTGTGGTTATGGTAAATGGATGGGTTTCTGGTGCTGGTGTGGCCGTCTGACTCGTCCAAGACGTCACTTTGGTGAAAGAATCCAAATCAATGATCCTCTCGTGTTCTTGTGTCCTGTCCTCGACAACATAATCAAATCCTGGAGTGTTCATCCACACGTCTGGAGCACTTCCTTCCTCTCTGTCTTCTAAATGTTCCTCCTCTACAGTAGATATTACTTTGTCCTTTTCAGCAGAACTTGGTTTAGTGGAATGAACTTCTTTATTTTCCCTGATCACATTATTAAACTTATAATCATCTGCATGTATAATTTCAGGGGCTGTGGGTTCAGGAAGATAAGGAGCTCTAGTGGTAGAAATAAAAGCACTTGTAATTTCTACAGTGGTTCTTGTAGGTGCAGCTGTGGTGCTCGTAGGTGTCCATGAGGGAGAACCAGTAGTCGGGTGGGTCTTTGGAGGGTGAATGCGTCGATAAACAGGGGGAAGTCCAGGCCGTCTATTAAGACCCGAGTTGGGACAGCTCTGCAAGCCGCACAGTGACCTGGATCTGGGTTTGGTTGAGAGGTCACAGGCCTCTTTGGGCTCCAGTGCACATGACACAGTGCGTGAGCGAATGCCTCCTCCACACGTGACGGGGCACTTGAAGAAGACAAACAAAGAATACATCAGCTCAAAAAGCAAAAGGATCGAGCTTGGGGAGAATCGTGATGAAAGTCTCGAGGTCAGGGAGTTCACAAGATACCCCGTAGAAAATCAAATTTCTTTGAAAAGACTTGCCTCTTCCCAGCTGCCAACAAGCCATTCCTGCCCGCATGGCACATCTCTGTTGCACGGCACTACAGGTTTAGGTTTGAGTAGATGCTTGCATTCCACAGGGTGGAGCACTCTTTCCTCCCTCGAGACCGTGCGCACGCAGAGAACCGTCCTCTTCCTCAAGCCTTCTGATCCGCAGGTGGCTGAACAGTGCTGCCAGCCGCCCACCCACCACCTGAGAGCCCAGAGAGGAAGGAAAGATGTTTATGTTTATTAAATTTGTTCATTTTTTACAAACAAACCAAAAACACAATACAAGACAATCCCATAAATGATAACATACAAAATATAAAAAAAGTGAAAGGTAGCAGAAAGAAGAAAAACATCTTATTATATCTGCCCCTTTTTTCAAACAATCAGTTCAAACAATAATAATCTTCCAGCAACAGTACAAAATGAATAACTCTTTCTAATGGTCTAACTATACAATACACATTACGCTACTTCATATATATATTTTTTAACAAATTTGTTTTGATCATTTTCTTAAATGTACACACTGACTTGGCATTTTTAACTTCATTCTCCAAACCATTCCATAATCCAATTCCCTGGATTGAGGTACAACGTCCCTTCAAACTAGTTCTGAATTTTGGTTTTACAAACATCTCTGTCCCCTTAAGATTATAACATCTTTGTTTTTTTACAAAATGCATTTGGATATTTAAAGGTAATGCGTTATTCTGAGCTCTATACATAACTGATAAAACATTATAATCTACCAAATCATGGAACTTCAATAATTTCAGTTGATAAAATAATGTACTTGATGGATGACAGTAATGTTTTCTAGTGATAATTCTTACAGCTCTTTTCTGTAATACAAAAATAGGCTTTGTGATTGTTTTACACGCTTTCCCCCAAACATCAATACAATAGATTAAGTGTGGAACAATGATTGTGTTATACAACAAATACAGAGCTTTATCATTCAATAGGTCTCTGACTTTGTATAGTACTGCAATCGATTTAGCTATTTTTATTCTTACAGAATTTATGTGTTGTTTCCATGTCAGTTTGTCATCAATGATAACACCCAAAAACTTCACCTCACTCACTCTACAAATCTCAACATCCTCAATTTTGAGTGGAACATCAACAGTTTTCTTTTTATTACTGAATATCATGTACCGGTAATTGGTTTTTTCTAGATTTAATGATAATTTATTGAGTTTAAACCAAGTTTGTATTTTGACAAATTCCGTCTTTATCAATTCCAACTTTTGTTCTATATCTTTACCTAAACAAAAAAATTAGGTATCATCAGCAAAAAGTACACATTTAAGGAGTCCTGACACATTTATCAAGTCATTCACATATAAAATAAATAGCTTTGGTCCAAGTAACTGAAACATGTATATTATTTATGAAAACAAACAAGTGTGTCTTTTTAAAAATATAAATTTTCACCTATTAACCTTCATATTTTGACCCTCTGGCTAAAACTGAGCAGGTCCCGCTCTTTGCTGAAGTGATGAACACTCTAAAAATTGTTGGAATACAAAATTGTGAAAATAATAAAATTCATTCAACCTTTATTTAGTCAGGTAAATCTTATTGAGCTTCGAGGGCTCATTTACGAAAGCGACCTGCTACAAACTAAAGAATGATGAACAGCATACAAGTACATTAAACAATAGACAAAAGAAAAAGAAAAAGTAGCAAAAACTAGCAAACATAATGAAACAATTGTTGTTCAACCTGTATTTTTATTGCAAAAACCACATTTATTGTTACTGATAAGGGTTTGCTCAAATCATGCTAAACAAAAATCATCTAAAACTGTTGAACTGTTGTTGAGTTTTAGAAAGCGATTATTTCCACCAATGTGTAATATCATCAAAAGCATTTATATAAATTGTAAAATAAATGTAAAAATCATCTCTTGAGCTTTTTGTTAAAAAATTATTTTCAAACAGTAATTCATGTCACAGTTAACCAAAGTTTACAGACATTACAAACCCAAACTACAATTTGGACTAAAATCACTCATTTCAATGACTGAAATCTCAGAATATGTCCGTGAAGTCAAACATTGTGGAAAAGATGAAAGAGACGGACTCATCACATCTTTTGCTAGTTTTTTGATACTTTGTAAAAAAAAAAAAATACTTTCTTTTGTTTTTTTCTCTCTTTTGTTTTCTATTGTTTATTGTTTGTTTGTTTATTGTTTATTGTTTAAGGAAATTCTACCACTGCTGTTCATTGTTCTTTAGTTTTAGCAGGTCGCTTTCGTAAATGAGCCCATGAGGTTCAAAAGATTTACCTGACTAAATAAAGGTTGAATGAATCTTTGGCTACAAAAGGGAACATCATGATTACCGGTAAGCAATAAAACGTCTGACTTATAGTGTTAGAAGCCCTGCATTTCAAACAGTATGTACCGTAGTTTAAGCCATTGAATAATAGATTGTGCATATGTCATTAGCAAAAAAAAAAGAAGGAAATTTTAATTTTATATGGATGTTTGAGAGTACGCACCTAGCAGGGCAGTCCATATTTTTACATCTGCGGTGTTTGTCGTCTGGACGGCTGTTTGGGTCACACAGCGATTCATCCACAACACCCACGTCTACCTCAAAACAACGAACAGGCTGCTGTTGCTCTCCTGAAGCCAACAATATAACACAATTAATATTAAAAAATAGCATTTTTGAGTGGTGTGAATGCTGAGTGCTGAAATTTGTTGAAGAGGCTGAAACTGAGTGGTTAAAGTTGAAATAAGTGGACTAGAAGGTAAAATTAGCAAAATTTCAGCTAAAAGCTAAATCAAGCAAAACTAGCTAAAAACTAAAATGCACAAAACGGGAGCTAAAGCAGAAACTAAAAGCTTAAAATGACACAACTACAGCTAAAAGCCAAAATAATCAAAATAGTAGCTACCAGTAAAACAGTAGTTCATGGTTAAAAATAGCTGTGAGCTAAACTTTGCTAAACCGTAGCTAAAACATTAAGTTGGCACAACAAAAATTAAGCGTTAAAATGAACTTAAATTTAAAATCTCAGTTTTAATCAACAAAACAAAAGAATGAAATATAGGTAAAGATTTTAAAATGCATAAAAGTTACAAATACCAAAAGGTATCACGACCACCTCCTGTTTAATGATTGTTTCGATAATAATAATAATAATAATGAATTTAATTTATAACGCACTTTTCATTAATTAAAATCTCAAAGTGCTACAAAGTACAACAAAAGCAAAAATCAAATAAAACAAGAGATAAAATCAAGTAAAATCAATAATAATATCAACTAAGATCAAAGATAAAATCATGTGGAGACAGAATAGGCTTGCTTAAAAAGAAAAGTCTTTAAGCCGTTTTTGAAGTCAACCAGTGACTGTGGAGCTCTCAGGTAGTCAGGGAGGGAGTTCCATAGGCGGGGGGCAGCCACACAGAATGCCCGGTCTCCCATGGTCCTTAATTTGGTTCGTGGAATGTGAAGTAGATTACTGTTCTGTGATCGTAGAGACCGGGTGGATGAATATGGTGCAAGAATGTCCTTTAGATAGTCAGGTGAAGTTCCGTGTAAGCATTGATGTGTAATGAGAGCAGTTTTGTATTGAATTCTGTAGGTGACAGGAAGCCAATGGAGGTTATGGAGAATGGGTGTAATATGTTCAAATTTACGAACTCTCAACAGAATCCTTGCTGCACTGTTTTGAATATATTGAAGCTTCTGAAGGTTTTTGCCAGGGATTCCAATAAACAGGGAGTTGCAGTAGTCGAGCCTGGAGGAGACAAAGGCATGGACGAGTTTCTCAGCATCAGAAAAAGTTAGAGATGGGCGAAGTCTGGAGATGTTTCGAAGATGGAAGAAGCAGGTTTTAAACAGAAGCTTAATGTGATTTTCAAATGTAAGATGAGAGTCCATTTTTATTCCAAGATTTGTAACAGAGGTGGAGAGGGGGATGTCTTGACCAGAGAAGGAAATTGTTGTTATAGTTGATGTTTGTATCTGGTGAGGGGTGCCAATCAGTATGGCCTCAGTCTTGGAGCAGTTTAATTGAAGAAAGTTCTGATTCATCCATGCCCTTATTTCCTCCAGGCAGGTAGAGAGGGCAGTGAGTGATCATGTGCACCTTCTACAGGGGTGCCATAGAAAGTGTCCTGACCAGCTGCATCACGGTGTGGTTTGGTGCATGTACTGCATCCTGCCGCAAGAGCCTCCAGCGCATCGTGAGAGCAGCTGAGAAGATCGTCGGCACCTCCTTCCCCTCACTGCAGGACTTACACAGCAACCGCCTCACTCGGAAAGCCCACTGCATGGCAGGTGATCCCACACACCCACTACACAGCTGCTTCAGACTGCTGCCATCAGGGAGGAGACTGAGGAGTCTCCAGGCTCGAACCAGCAGACTGAGAGACAGCTCTGTTCATCAGGCAGTCAGGATGCTAAACACTCTGCCTGCTCTGCCTCCCCTCCCATTTGAACTGCCTTAACACAAAAAACTTTCTCACACATTACCACTCAACACAAAGTTTTTAACACTGGACTCTGTGTCATCAAACGGGTTATTCACTAAACTCTCGGTCATGTGCTCATTCAGTTTGCACTACTTCTCATATTTGCACTAATGTTTGTATTACATTACTGCCTATAGTCATACTACTGTTTACATTCACTGTTTACATTTATTAATACTGTTTACATTTATTACTACTGTTTACATTTATTACTACTGTTTACATTTACACTACTTTTATATCTACACTACTGCTGATACATATACAGTATTCTCTGACTAGCCTTATTTAAGGATGCCCAATGTGCCTTACTGCATATGCCACTTTGCCTCTATACCAACATCAACTACCTCATACATATACTGTGTACATTAACTCATATGCTGCTTTGCCACTCTTTGCAAATGTCAATGCTAGAACCTTCAGTTTATTTTATAGATATACTTTTTATACTTTTATACTACTATGCAAAAACTCAGGACAGTATTACACTTTTATTATTTCATTTTATGCTTATGTTCATTAAATGTTTAGTGTTTTAGTGTTGGTGTAAATTTTCATACTTTTATACTACTATGCAAAAACTCAGGACAGTGTTACACTTTTACTATTTTATGCTTATGTTTATTAAATGTTTTAGTGTTTAAATGGTTACTGTTGCACCGAGGGACTGAGAGAAACGCAATTTCAATCCTGTGTATGTCCTGTACATATTGCAGTTCTGACAATAAAGTTGACTTTGACTTTGAGAAGATGAAGATGGGGATGATGACGAGGATGCTCCAGTCCTGATGTAAAGCTGTGTATCGTCGGCATAGCAGTGAAAAGAAATGTTGAACTGATTAATAATTTGACCTAAAGGCAGCATGTAAAGGGAAAACAGCAGGGGCCCCAGAACTGACCCTTGAGGGACACCACAGGAGACACCGACTGTCTGGGAAGTGGCATTGCCAAGACTAACACATTCCAGCCTATTGGAGAGGAAAGATTTGAACCAGTCCAGGACAGTGTCACAGAGATCGACCTCCACATGAAGACGATACAGGAATGGTTAAAATTTCTGGAAGTATGCTGAAGTAGTCAGATGCCAAAATACATTAAAAAAAAACATGGGGAAACAATGGTTTATTGCTGAATCAGCATTCACATAATAACGTTTTCGGTTTTATGCGAGTCGAACCTAAGCCACAGGTGGTGCTGCAGTCCGTCCAGGCACCGTGTCTCCAAACACAAAGAGGTTCAGTCACTTCATTTTCAGTTTCTTTGGTCTTCTTGATGGTGTACTGATACTTCAGACCTGGGTTCTTCTCCTGAAAAAGCAACTAGAAAACAACAGCGATGGTCGGCGCTTGGAAGTACTCATACAAAATATGAATTAGCATAAATTTCATATGCAGGAAATTATCGTGGCACTTTACAGATCTTTACTTATTCAGTGCTTTCCAAAGGTGGCCCACCTGGATCATGACTGGCTGTTTGGTGGGCCCAGGGGTCGTGAGGTTCTCCATGTTCCCGCTCCGCTCGTAGTAGAACGTCGACCCGCCCGCCTCGTACTCGCCGTTCCACTGGATGATGTAGTTGCCATTCAGGAAGTACTCGCCCGACCCCACATTTCTCAGAGCCAGGAAGTTACCTGCCTCCTCCACTTCCTTTATCAGAATGTCCCGGGCGCCTTCAGGTATCACCCCCACGTCCCTGTACCCTGGGAGAGACGAGAGGGGGGGTCAGAGTCACATTGAGGTAATGGTGGGCCCACCGTGGCTGCTGCCACGCTCACATCCAGACCACCAGACACCTTCTTTCTTGTTTAATTGAGTGTGGGCTCAGTTTGCGAGGGCGGCTGGCATGTGTGCTGATTCTGCATGGACGTGGAGGGGAGGGGGGCATTGCCCTGTCTCTGCTTTTTTTATTGCGTGGGGATGGAGGGTGGATGGGGGGGGGAGGCCGAAAGCAGCAATGAGCAGGTCTGTGGTGTTTAATGATGTTTGTGGGAAGGTGTGTGTGTGTGTTTGTTAAAGGAGGGGGAGGCCTTGGTGTGAGTCTTTTGAAGTCTTGCACATCTGGGAAGGTTATCTGGATGGGATGCAACGCGAGGAAAACACATGCCGAAAGAGAAAGAAGAGAGAAAAGAAAGGAGGGGAGTTTTTTATTATTATTTGTTTAAGGGCCTCTTTCATAATGAATCTGTCTTTCGGACATGTTGATTTAGTGGGTGAGTTACACGTTTCCAAGTGCAGTCAAATCAGCCAAAGACGTGGATTTTCAAAACGCACTTGACACAAACACGCACGCACACTTGCAGGACAAACAGCTGTGCAAGGTGGCTGCCATGGCAGCAAAGAAACGACGGCGTAACACTAATGGACTGTCCTGAAATTACTTCCCGCCCGAAGACAGACTTTTGAATTCTGCACTTTTATTCACACTTTGTTTGGCAGTGCATCAAAGTTTGTCTGTTTTGTGTGTTACTATCATTTGATTATTATACGAGTTGTCAAGTTTGGATAGTTTAATGAAGATAACTGCCGTCACACTCACCAAAACCTTCTTCTTCATCAAACGTCTTATAAACCGTCTCACAGCTTGTGCCGTCGCCCAGACAGACTCCACAGTGATCTTCCACCGCGTTTGAATCAATACCGTAGTCACAACCTACCTCCTGCAGACACACACACACACACACACCGTGCCTGAAAATATACTGACACACAAACAGCACAGTGGACGTTTGTGCTGTTACACTGCAAATTCTCCCAGATCTGAACTATCTGGGACAATGTACTAAAGGAACTCCTTAACTCCTGCTGTCCTTGTGTCAAAATGACCCAAAACGCCTAATTGTGACCCAAAGGCAGCAGGAGAGTCAATCAATTATGCATGTTTCATATTGGATGATGTGCTGGTTCTTTCAGATGTTTGTGCTTTGGTAACGTATTTTCCGTAATATAGGTCGCGGCTTTTGATAATTTTTGCATGCCCTGCGACCTATATTCAGGTGCGACCTATTTATGGCTTTTTATAAAATAAGCTGATTTGTAATCATTTATTAACAAAAATTAAACTGAGACACACTCTTACAATAATGTCAGCTAACAAATATTTTTTTAGGTGTTTATCCTGCTAAAATTATTCATTTATTAAAGAAAAGTTCAGCTCAGACACATATTTGCTATAATTTTTATCAAACAAATAATTGTTTTTAAGTGTTAATCTTCTTAAAAGCCTTGCTGTGCGCTCCTGTGGCAGACATTTGCAGCAGAGCTAAACACGGTCCACACAGGCTGTCATATTGTTAAGTTTGCAGATGATACAGCGGTGGTGGGATGCATCACAAACAATGATGAGTCCAGCTACAGACAGGAGGTGGAACACCTGGAGAGCTGGTGCAAAGAGAATAATCTTCACATGAATGTGAAGAAGACAAAGGAGATGATTGTGGACTTCAGAAGGAACAAACACACCCATGCCCCACTGAAAATAGGTGGGTCTGCAGTGGAAGTGGTCTCCAGCTACAAATACTTGGGTGTACACATGAATGATAACCTCAGCTGGAGCAACAACACCACCAGCCTGATCAAGAAAGGTCATCAGAGACTCTACTTCCTCAGACGGCTGAGACGAGCTGGTCTGAGCAGCCCAGTCCTCACCTCCTTCTACAGGTGTGCAGTGGAGAGCGTCCTGTGCTCCAGCATCAACGTGTGGCATGGAGGCTGCACAGTTGCAGAGAGGAAAGCTCTACAGAGAGTGGTGAAGGCTGCACAGAAGTCTGTTGGAGTCAGTCTCCCCACCATCACAGACATTTACACCTCCAGATGCAGGAAAAGAGCCACCTGCATCATGAAAGACCTCACTCACCCAGCACACTCACTCTTTGCCCCACTCCCCTCAGGACGGAGGTTGAGGAGCATCAAGTGTAGAACCACTAGACTGAGGAACAGCTTCTACCCTGAGGCTGTTAGACTCATGAATAAATAAAAATAAAAATAAAAATAAACACTGCAAAATATCACATCATGCTGATGCTGATCTGTTTTCTTGTTGCTGTGTTCATCTGTGACCATCTGCTCATACAGACTCATGTTCGTGCTGCTGTTTATAATGATGTTTTTTCCACTATATTAGGGCTTAGTGTATTACTAGTTGATGTTTTTCTTAGTTAATTCTAGATGTTATTACTGTTTTTCTCTTGCATTTGTTGTTGGATGTAACTGGGACCCTGTGTACATAATCTCGTTTTCATCACATGTACCACATGCGGTGCAAATGACAATAAAGACTCTCTGACTCTGACTCTGATTTTGACGTAGGTGCGACCTATATTCAGGTGCGACCTATATATGGATTTTTCCAATTCTTTGGCAATAATTGGACAATGCGACCTATATTCAGGTGCGACCTATATTCCAGAAAATACTGTATTTGTTAATCTGGTGGCAAATGTCTT
>JBBPBX010080825.1:0-10723 GCA_038048925.1 Garcialebias charrua | reverse complement strand
AGAGAGAGAGAGAGAGAGAGAGAGAGAGAGAGAGAGAGAGAGAGAGTGGTCAGTGTGACCTTACATCTTTTCTTAAAATGAACTTCAACTGAATCAAATCCAACAAACTATTTTACTGTCAGCTTTAGTCCAATGTGTAACTACTGTTCTCAGGTAATATTTAATGTCTACTGAATGTAAAAAAAATTAAAAAAAAAATCCAGCAAAATACTTTTCTTTCTTCAATTTAAGTACTTTTTTCATTGTCATTTGTATGTTGTTCACACCCTGCATAATAGCCTGGATATATGTGTATGACAAGACTTTAATTGCCTGATTTAACAAGGTGAGCTCCACTCATCCACCTTTGAGCAGCACAAAGCAGATATTCAAATCCAATCCCCTGAAAAACCTTTCACCTAACTGGAAGTGCTAGAGCATAAATCTGAGCAATAAGAGCAATATGAGCCTGGATCTAAAGCAGTAAATCCTTGAATGATGTTCTAACGTCTGGTGAGTGACTTCATTGGGGTGAGGTGACCCCACTTTCCTGAGACAGCGAGGGACAAAGAGGGGAAAGAATGGAAGATGGTAAATGGGTAGAGGGGGGCAGCAGAGTTTATAGATTGTCTTATAAAACTAAGATCAAATAGACTGGAACTACTGTATAGTGGTGAAAATATGATGGACCCCATAAATCTAGCTCTAAATATTTTAAAATCTAAACTTTTCATATAGTGCCAATATCTGAAGAATGATGGATTAGCATTTTATTTTCTGTCAAAAGGCACACATTTGTTCACTGGCAACTTTCCATTTGTGCTGACTGAATATCCACAGGCCAGAGTGGCTGAAACTCACTTGGTGAAACAATATGAAACTGGTTGAACAAAAAACATGACTGCATGTCTGTTGACAAATTATTATAAGCTGCTCTTATTTTCATATTTCAACAAAATCCAGACATATACAGTGGAACGTGAAAGTTTGTGAAGCCTTTATAATATATTATTCACTGCTACATACTGAGGACCTTTTAACTTAACAGTTTTTCTTCAGAAAAATCAACATGTCTGCTTCCTCCTGGACATAAAAAAGCCAGCTCCTGGCTGATGGTGTCTCCAGCAGTAGAAAATGTTCGCTTTGAGGGTGTCAGGATTTACTCAGGCAAGACAAGAGCAAACCCAATTTTGCAGACAAGACTCTGGAGCCAGGAATACAAAAATATATATGTTTAATAATAATAAATCAAAAAGGGATGACGTGGTGGCAAACTCACAAATAACCAAGGAACAGCAATCAGGACAGGCTGGCAAGACAGGACAGGATTATACCCAACGATGATGTGACAAAGGACAAGACTAACAAGCAGACTTATATACTGTACACAGACAAGACAGGATGTGATTATGAACAGCTGAGAACGCAAGGAGGGATTAATCAGACTAAATGAGACCAACAGGAGTGCACAGCCATGGAATATCCACTAGATGGAGCCATCCCTACAGTACCCCCCCCCCCCTCAAGGATGCCCCTTGGCATCCCCAAAAGTCCCCCCAAATGACTTGGGTGGACGGATGGGGGAACTATAAAGATGGAGGGCTCAAGGAAGAACATGAGGGCAACAAACTGACAGAAACCAAAACCTGGAAACCACAAAAACACAAACAGGGGACATAACAGGGTGATTGTTCTGGCAAGCGGCCGGGAAGCTGTCCATCAGCCAGGAACGGGTCAGGCGGGTGACCGGGAGGCCAATACTCAGGCCAGAACGGGCCGGGCGGGCGGCCGTCCATTGGGCTGAAGTGGTTTGGGTGGGCGGCCGTCCATCGGGCTGAAGCTGGTCGGGCGGGCGGTTGGGAGACCGTCCATCGTGCTGAAGCTGGTCGGACGGGAAACCGGGAAGCCGTCCATTGGTCTGAAGCTGGTCGGGCGGGCTTCCGGGAGGCCGTCCATCTGGCTGAAGCCAGTCTAGTGGCCGGCTGGGAGGTCGTCCAGTGTCAAGGGTCAGTTCAAGGGCCTTGGGAGCCACAACTGGTGACCTGGAGACCTTAGGAGCTACAGCTGGTCACACAGGGATCTGGAGAGCTACAGCTGTTAACACAAGGTCCTCATGAGCTGTAGGCGATGAAGAGAGCTATGGAGCCACTGCAGCAGGCGACGTGGACGTCGTGGCATAAGCAGACCTGGGACCCTCTGTGGACATTGAGGAGTCAGCGGACATAAGGACCCTCTGTGGATGTTGAGGCGTCGGCGGACTGGGTACTCTCTTTGGACATTGAGGCGTCGGCAGACCTGGGATCCTCTGTGGACATTGAGGCATTAGAGGACTGGGAACCCTTTGCACCCTGTTGGATCTCTGCCTCTCCACCACTTATTTCAAGTTCAATGACAGTTTTTACAGAGAGAAGCACGGCTGGGCCATGGGATCTCCAGTGTCACCCATTGTTGCCAATCTCTACATGGAGGAAGTGAGAGCCCTAAACTCCTATGAGGGAACAACGCCAAGCTTCTGGTTCTGATATGTGGATGATACCTGGGTCAAAATCCAAGCCAAATAAATAGAAGTGTTCAACAGACACATTAACTTGATAGACAACAACATCACGTTCACCAGAGAGGATGCAAAGGACAACAAGCTGCCTTTTTTGGTCTGTTTGGTTCACATGGAAAGAGAGGACAGCATCAACATTGAAGTTCACAGAAAACCAACCCACACAGACCAGTATCTTCTGTTAGACTCTCACAATCTACTGGAACACAAACTCTCTGTCCTCAGAACTTGACAGCATGGGGATGCTAGTGAGAAAATCTACAAAACACATTAATAAAGAGAAAAAGGAGAACAGACGAAAAAAACATTGCTATCCCTTATGTGGCTGGAGCATCAGAGAATTTCAGAAGGATTTTCAACAAACACAACATCCCAGTACATTTCAAACCCAGCAGGACTCTCAGAAAGAGGCTGGTCCACCCTAAGGACAAAACACCCATAAACAAACAGAGTGGTTTAGTGTATGTGGTCCAGTGCAGCGAGGACTGTCCGGACCTATACAGTGGGGAAACTAAACAGCCTCTTCACAGACACATGGCTCAACACAGGAGGGCCACCTCCTCTGAACAAAACTCAGCTGTTCACCTCCACCTCACGGACAATGGAGACTCATTTGAGGACCAGAATGTGCACATTTTGGACCTTGAACACAGATGATTTGAGAGGAGTGTGAAGGAAGCTGTTCATGTTGAGAGAAAAACCTTCTTTTACCAGAGGGGAAGGTCTCAGTTTCCAACTTTCAAAAACGTATAATGCAGCTTTAGGACTGATTCCCAGACAGTTTTTGCACCTTATGGGAACAGAGGAGCTTCATCTGTGAATTAGACTAACAAAGACCCTAAGAAACACCTACTATTAAGGTGTGAGGTGTGATTTGTCAATCTACATAGGTATGTGTGTATCTTATTTCAGCTTTTAAAACCTGATCCCTACACTCTATGATCTTTGAATTGAGAGATCTCCTCGGATGAAGAGCGAAACGTCTTCTGTTACAAATAAAGTCCAGTTGTTTTTTAATTGAAAGTTTTTTTTAAATTTTTGTCCTGGATTACTGAGAATCTTCCCTAGCATATAGTTTTTTTTTCTCCATAATTATTATAAATAAAACTAGCTATAAAACTTGTACAGTACATTTATTGCACTCTATCACATTTTTATATTAAAAATAATATTTCTGAATAAGCTTGAAGAAAATCACCTTCCCTCTTTTAAATGACAAAAGCATTTTACCACAACCCTCCATTTTCACTCCACAAATTGACAACACTAATCATTTGTTTCATTCTAGGTAGCTTCTTTTGCTGATAATTAATGTAATTGTCACCACATTTGATTTCAAATATTCAAATAGATGATTTGAATCATCATTGACTCTCCTTCATGTCCCCGATTCTGGCTCAGCTGATAAAATGCTGTGCCTAATTGGTCTGCAGTGGTGACAGTAAAAGCAATTATGATGACAGGTAGGAGTGTTTAAAGGGCCTTGTACCTAACAACCTGGTGTGATCTGACAGCTCCTCTAGCCTCCAATTACCCCTCCTTTTCTTCTTCTTCTTCTTCTTTGTTCACAACTACATGAGCTCCACATTCCTCTTACCACCTGCATTAACCTACGAAACTTGAGGATGCATACTGGCGCTTGCATTTCATGCAGGAGTTTAAAAACATAATTGTTGATGTCATATGTGGTGAGATCTGTTTGCATTCAGAGTGTGTAAATGGTATATGGACTCTACTTGTATAGCATCTTTCTATCTGATTAAGATACTCAAAGCGCTTTACACTACATTCTGTGTCCTCATTTACCCATTCATACAGCACTCTACTAGATCTCTACAAAGATGATTGGTCAAATCATTCTAAAGAGAATAATCAGAGCTTTATCACATTCATACACCGATGGGACACACATGGGAGGCAATGAGGGGTTCAGTGTCTTGCCCAGGGACACTTCGGCATGTGACTGCTTGTGGATTCAAACCCCCCAACTCTTGCATTGGAGGACAACTGTGCTAACCACTCAGCCACAGCCGCCCTTACTATATGTACTGTGTACTGTCTCAGCTACTACCACACTACACGTTTTTAGCCGTTGCATCCATTTTGAGTAGGGTTGACTCCCAATGACAGCAAGTTGCAGAGGCAGCAGCTTTAGAAGAGATCTTGCGAACTCCTTTTTTCTTCAGCTCATTTGGAGGGTCTCCAAAATGCTTCTTGATCAACTGTGAGATGTAATCTCTCTGAAAATGACTCCCAAAGAGACGATGAGGTGCTTCAAAATAGTCTCTTCCTGTCTTTACTGATATACAGTTGACAAACACATGTAGACATGGCAGGTAAAATGCTTTGTGCCTGCGTCCATCAGGAATCGCAGTTACTTGTGCCTTGCTTTGACACCACCTTCATGGAACAAGTACTGCCCCCAGGGTCAAACTAGCAGTCAGCTATGAATGAAGGATGAAGGGAAGGATGAGGCTCCTTGGAGTGAGCTAAAAAGTGTACCACATCTCTGTACATCAAGGTGTTCCTTTCACCATGTAGACACCTGGGGCGTCATGTATCAAAAAACTGCGTGGATTTCCTACTGAAAAGTGACGTACGGTGAAATCCAGAAAAGTGTCTACGCACAAAAAGATCCAGATTTATCAAACTGTGCGTACACCGGTATCCACGCACATTCCTTTTGTACATCACAATTGACGTGGAACTGAGCGCACGTGAGACACCTCCCCTGACACGCCTACATTTACATATGTTAAACAGATGCAAATTACTTCCTGCATGTGTGAAGGACATGTTTGTTTGATCCCTGCGCGATCAGAAATGATTTCTAGATTCGGGAAAATAATGAATTTAATATAATATGAGTGAGGACAAACATCCTAAGTAAGAATAGTAATAAAATGTGTTCATCATGCAAAGAACGAGTGATTGTGTGTCGGTATTTGTGTGCGCGCGCACCCTGCTGTGGTGCGCGAACCGGCTCATTCATTCATTCTGTGTGGAAATATTAACTTTGCGCACGAGTTTATTACCATTATTACTGTAAACACAGAGGAACTTACTTGGATGTTTGCTAGAACATAGATCTTTGTTTATGTAGATGATGTGAAGAAACGAGTCTGTGCGTCTTGGTGGAGACATTTCATGACATCACGTGATGTTGGCGTCTCCAGACGCTGCGCCCTCCGCAGCCCTGTGCGCAGTCTGTCTGTGAAGCTTTTACTCTCCTACAAGTTATATAAGGTGTACTTTCACGTGTCATTTTGGAGAAATCTACAATAAACGCAGATAATGAAACACCTCCAGCTGCCGTGTCGACACCGGTGAGGGTGCGCGCGCGCTCCAAGCGCGACCACTCAGCCTTTGGAATCATATGGATGAGACATTCCATTGGACATGATCCGGCTTTGTGTGGACTGGACTGCACAGTCCCGATCGACCTGCAGCTCCCTCTGTGGAACAGTTTGACCGCTGCTTCTGTATGCACGCGTGATGCACGGCTCCCCAGAGCGCAGCAGCAGTGCCAAACTGAAAAATGATTATTTCTGAAAACGGCTGATAAGCCATATCCTAGATCAGAAAATTATATCTGTTTCTAAATAAATGCTCTGCGTGTTACACTATTATATCCTCCAGTAAGGCTGAATGAATCCGTTCCTGTTAAATTTATTTTTGGCACAACTTTGCGCGTCCTTTATTTCACTGCGTCATGTGGATGTAATACTTGTTAATCGTGTGTTTGGAGGGAATATTAATCATTTTCACATCATGAACAGTTAATAATAATAATAATAATAATAATAATAATAATAATAATAATAATAATAATAATAATAATGAATTCAATTTATAACGCACTTTTCATTAATGGAAATCTCAAAGTGCTACAAGGTGCAACATATTTGAATGTCAATAAGACAAATAATAAAACAATTAAAATCAACAACAGTATCAGCTAAGATCAAAAGTAGAATCATGAGGAGTAAAGTATGCTCGGTTGAAAAGAAAGGTCTTCAAGCCGCTCTTAAAGTCAACCACAGACTGTGGGGCTTCAGTTTCTCTGAAACACCTGTAAGTGTCGCCAAAGGAACAAGAACCACAGAAACGTGCGTACGCCTGCTCGGGAGCTTGCGTGGATATGTACCTGGATGCGCATATATTCACGTTCAGTTCAGTTTTGATACATACGGGGTTTTGCGTGGAAAGTGACGTGCGCAATGTTTTTGTGCGCACGCACGGTTGATACATGAGGCCCCTGGTCTGTACCAGTTGCCAGCCTAGATAAAGTGCTTCAGACCTACATCCCCTGTTTCTCATCCTCACAGGTGTGGGGTGAACCTGCAAAATATGTGGTTTCAACACTTGTGAGAAACTGGTTCCTGCTAGGATTGGTCTTGTAAACATGATATGACCAGCCAACATAATTTTATCCTTAAGGATTTTGTTGTTGCACTTTGTGTTACATATATGTGACAGTATGTTGGTGAGTTTAGCATTTTCTCTCAACGTTTACTGTAGGATCGTTCAGGTTAGGTTTATTTGTCATATGCAAAATCAACACAAGGTCAACAATGCAACAAAATGCTTAGGACGAAAATAACCTCACATTGTGCCCTGTGCGGTGGTCTATCATCCTCATACTGTGCTGTGTGAGGTAGTCTATTACCATCAGAGTGTGCTGTACAATGTGCGGTGGTCTATCACCTTCACACCTTCCTGTGTGGTGGTCCATCACCCTCACAACATGCTATGTGCACTGGTCAATCATCCTCACAGCATGCTATGTGCTGTGGTCTATAATTTTCAGACCGTGCTTTGTGTGGTGGTACTGTATATCACCCTCACAGTGTGCTGTAACCTCAGTGACTTCATTGACCTCAGTGACCTCATGGATGGCTGCAGATCACTCAGCTCAGGGGCACAATGATTGGACTTATATAGTATGTGTAAGAACATTTTTATTAATAATAATTTTTCCATTATATGATCATTTTGACCAAAACACTAAATCAAAATGAGAAAATCTATAATTTTTACAGCAGGTCTTTGTTCTTACATAACTTTTGTTTTTATTATCTTGGATTGTTGGGCATGAGTCCTGGTACCCTTTTGGCATCGCTGGATATGGTTAGGCCCCAAGCCAAAGCTCATAGCTTATTTACAATACAGTACATAATTTAACTACAATGAGTTCATAGTGATGCAGTATACTGTAGAATGTAGGAAAATTGTATGTTAAAAATGTATATATTTTTATTTGATTTGACAGTTTTTTTTCCTTGAGTGATCAAGTAATGAAAAAGAAAGAAAAAAATCTTTGTTGGCATCAATTTTCAGATGGGGACAAATAAAGTCAATGAGAGCTGACAATAAAGGCGTGTAGAGAAGCAATCATTCAAACGAAAGCCCCTCAGAGCTGTGCACTTTATTGAATTCACCATTTTTATATTGCTTCCTCATCTGCTGCAGCACTAATAATAGACAACATGTTTTAGTTGATTAGCTTCTTGTTGTGCGATAGTAATATAAAATGAGGAAGAATACACTCATTAAAAGATTCTGAATTGAACTGATTATTAGATGCGAGCTATGGACGACAAACAAGGCTTAAGGAGAATGAGTGGAATGAGGTTAAAAAGTGCTGACCAGAAAGACTTTTGCTGGAAAACACCAGAAGGATATTATTTGTTTCCCAGCACCAGGGATAAAACAGAAACACATTAGACGAAGAAGGAAATGAAGGTGGGAATTACTAGGAACAGAGAAAAAAATGTTAAAAAAACAAAACAGCAGGTCTTCAGAGAGCCATACTGGTGGCTCTTCTGTCTCTTCCTGCTTGAATTGCGTTGACCTGGAGCAATTTCTTGAACAAATAAGATTGCCTTTGTGTGTGCATTATTTTCTGTTGACATTTGCTAAGCGCTAGAGCTGCTGGCCATGGGAGATAGATGAGGGTCCTAAAATGTCTCTGTATGTGCCAGGCCTTTCATGTTAGCCTGAGAGCAGCAGGTTTGTGTGTTTAGGGAAAGAGGGAGAAAAGCAATGAGATTGCTATTCACCAAGAATCCATTGGAGCTTTGTTTCTGACAGCAAAAGGCACATTATTGCATTGTCTTTCTCCCAATGTTGCTTTCTGCTGTATTGGTGGCAAACAGCCATAGAAATATTTTTAGTCATAGCCAACTGAAAGTGCCCTCATATACCTCAGTTGTTAGAAAGAGAGTATATTGGGTTATTATACATATTGATGTGAACTAGGGTTGTCTGTTTATGATGTGTATCTCAATACACTGCCAACAAGCTGGTTCATTAAAGATACATGAGCAGCCAAAATGGATATGACACAAAACATTTCAGGTCCTATTCAAATTAATCAGTGCATAGTGACACTGCTAAAGTTTTCTTCATAAACATCCAGCCATCCATTTATTTAGTCACTTTTTCCTTCAGGGACATGGAAGCTCGCACCTATCCCTCGCATTATTGTGTGAGAGGCAGGCTAGAACCTGGATATGTTGCAAGTCCTACACAGAACCACTCCTTTGATTTGATTTGATTTGATGTTTATTCATTCATTTTTAAAGAACAATACAAGACAGTTTCATCAGATACAAGAATACAAGTAGGATAAAATGAAAGGAGCAGAAAGAAGATGAAATCTTATTATATCTGCCCCTTATTTCACTGTTTGTTCAACCAATGTTAACCTTCAAGCTACATCACAAAATGAATAATTCTACTTAATTTTACTAACTGTAATATACAAACTACATCACAAAATGAATAATTCTACTTTGTGTGTGCATTATTTTCTGTTGACATTTGCTAAGCGCTAGAGCTGCTGGCCATGGGAGATAGATGAGGGTCCTAAAATGTCTCTGTAGCCGTTTTCGCATTGACCGGCCCTCTATGGCCCGGGACGCCCCGCCCCGCCTTCTAACCTGGGTTCAGCGTGTTCGCATTTTCATTTTTTTCCCCGGCTCCACCCTCGTTTTGGAACCATCTCCACCGTGGTTCTATCGGGCCGAGCTCCCCCGGCCCAGTTTGACGTCATGTACTGCTCAAATTTGATTTGTTGTTTGCAGCAGGGGCTGGACTCGTTCTAACAACAACCTCAGTACCGTAGGGCTGTATTTCATTCAAATGTAACTACAGAAACCCCTAAAACAATTGTTAGCTGAATTAGTTTTTCTGAGTTAAATTTTTGTTAATAACTGATCACAAATCAGCTTATGTTACAACGTAAATAACAACGAAGCGCGCACCCATTTCCGCCTTTCAGCGCGACTTGAATGTCATTAAAATATAACTAATATTGTCTAACTGTTGCGTGCAGCCAGGGTTTAAAAATATAACTAATAATCTCTAACTCCTTTGCGTAGCTAGAATGTTAAGAGCGGTGATTCCTTCATAAGCAACGTGAACTCCCAAAAAAAACAATCTGCCGCTGTGGCTTAGGGCGTTAGTGCTCTTGTATCTTGACCAGACGAAGTGGGTTCGCGTCCCACCTGGGACAAGGTTTTTTTAACGTTTGTCTTTTATTGGAGTAAATAAAAAGGAGTTTTGTTAAGCATTTTACCAAACAAACTCCTTTTTATTTACTCCAATAAAAGACAAACGTAAAAAAAAACTTGTCCCAGGTGGGACGCGAACCCGCTTCGTCTGATCAAGATAAAAGAGCATTAACGCTCTAAGCCACGGCAGTGGATTGTTTTTTTTTTGTGAGTTCACGTTGCTTATGAAGGAATCACCGCTCTTAACATTCTAGCTACGCAAAGGAGTTAGAGATTATTAGTTATATTTTTAAACCCTGGCTACGCGCAACAGTTAGACAATATTAGTTATATTTTAATGACATTCAAGTCGCGCTGAAAGGCGGAAATGGGTGCGCGCTTCGTGGTTATTTACGTTGTGACATAAGCTGATTTGTGATCAGTTATTAACAAAAATTAAACTCAGAAACACTAATATATATATATATATATCCAGCTAACAAATAATTTTTAGCGGAGTCTCCTCTCTTAAAACACGAACACTCCACCCACGTGAAGAGAGCACCCCACCCACTTCCAGAGAACTGCCCACCCACTTCAAGGCGGCTCTGCGGCAAATGCGTAATGAACGCGGGTGACCCAGAGCTGGCTCTGGGCCACCCAGGGACGAGCTGGACTGGGGAGGGCCGGTCAA